>JARPMJ010000186.1:0-122500 GCA_033366665.1 Phoxinus dragarum
CAGCCTGCGAGAGACAGACACGAATATTAGACACAGATTATGGACCAAATATTGCCATAAATGGCAAAACAAGATCTAAAAAAAAAAAAAATGCAAAAGGGGCTCCAAAACAGAAATGACCATTGATATATATATATATAAATATATATATGTATTTTTAATGAGTATATTTTAATATGTATCTATTTATTTATTTACATATAGTTTGTCTGTTAATCCAGTCTGTCATTTATACAGTTCAAAACTGATGATGATGATGAAGTTCTCACCAGGTGACCTGGTGACCGTCGCATGGAAGCAGCTGAAGTTGATGAGGCCGTAAGAGCAGAGGAAGAAGTTGGAGATCAGAGGAGCGATTGTGTTCAGATCACCTGAAAATACCAACATGACACCAAATGTTAAAGCATCCGCAGAGAGAAACACCTCAGTAACCGATCTGGAGGAGGTCCAGGACTCACCGATGAGGATGAAAGCCAAAGCGATGGTGAACATGAGCATGTATCCTCGTAAAGGCTCGTTGTTTTTTCCCATAACCTTTACCGAAGAACCCAATGTAGGGGTAGATGTTATCCTTACACAAACACTGTGTAAAAACACACATACAATGTCACAATCAACTGTATTCCAGATAAACAACATTATCATTAAATCGTCACATCATGTACCTGAAATATTTTGGGTGCAGACACTAAGAAACCCAATGCTGATGACAAGGTGGCGGCAAAGATCCCGATGGTAATTAAATGGCCAGTTCCTGAAACAGTGGTAAGAATCTGGAGAAAAACAGTCTTAGTTACCCATCCAATCATCTATCCATCCATCCACCCCTTCATTCATCCATCCAGCCAGCCATACTTTCATCATTCATAATCAATCTACCTATTCATCAATATGTCCATTCAGCCATCAGTCTATTCATCCATCCATCCATCCATCCACCCATCCATTCATGTTTCCATCCATCCATCCATCCATCCATCCATCCATCCATCCATCCATCCATCCACAGTAAAATCCCTATGTTAAATTAAATGTTTATAACCACTATCAGAGTGTTACAAGTAACACTAAAGCAGTGTTACAGTTATTTAGATAATTGATTCATTGAGTGACGATTGAGCATTATTGAAGACAACTGATGATAGCAAGCAGAATCACTGAAGAATAGAGAAACACAAGAACTACAACTGAATTCCAGCCACAGCCTTATATCAAATCAACTGAAGATAATAGATCTCAAGATCTCAGCAAAGGAGGATTGAACAACTCCACCGACAGCATTACCAGCTTCACTTATTACTAACCAATTAAGAATTATTGAGAGATAACAGAGGTTTAGATGTTGATAATAGTTTAGTTTACATTTATGCATTTGGCAGACACTTTTATCCAAAGCGACTTACATTGCATTATCCTATACATTTATACATAGGTAATGTGCAATCCCCTGGGGATTGTCAGTCACCAATTGGGTTTGAGTCACCATTATGATTATTGGTGTTTGTTTTAGTTGGACAATTTGACTCTTGATATCTCTGTCTGTTGTAACTGTGTTTGTTATGGAAAGAACTAAATAATGTGTAATAGTTTTACTTAACAGTAACACCATTGTACTAGAAAAAAACAAAATGCCAAGGTCATGGGTTTGATTCCCAGAGAATATATGTACTGATAAAACCCCTTTAAAAACTTAGTGTCACTTCTCATTTTGTCAAATAGGCTACATTAATGTGAATGTAAAATCTACTCCACCTTCAAGCAGTCATAGTTGACCAAACGTAAAATTGTGCTAACAGGGCCAGAAGCCTCACCTGGAAGTTGTTTGCCAGTCCAGAGCTACACGTGTAGTTCTGTTCACAGCGGTCAAAGTTCCAGCCAAATTTACAGCCCAGACCGCTGCATTGGATCGAAGAATTAGATAGCGCTAAACTATCATTCAGAATGCCAGAAGCGTCTCTCACAACAGTTGAAGCTGAGGAGGAAGTGAGGAAATGCTTCAGTGAGGACAACGGATCACCAATAAGACACACATTTAGGGTTTAAGATACAAAACAGAGACGAAAAATGTACATTCTCACCACATGTGATTGCGATAAATAAATAGCTCACGGTGGTCCAGAATATGGCCTGCAGTGTCCCTTTAGGAATCCCACCTGTTGGATCCTGGACAAACGTTGCGACAAACACGCATCATTTATTTAGCGTTTTAAAGGCACAATGACTTTCCTTTTATACAAGCTCTACTCCTGAAAAACAATCAGATTACCTTGAGATCTCCACAGATGTTGACACCAGACAGAATTCCTGTGGCGGAAGGGAAGAAGATGGAAAACATCCTGAAGAAAGATCCATCTTTCCCCCGGAAGGAAGGCAGCAGATTCGATAAGAAAATATCAGCTGGAAGAATTAAAACTGTGGTTAGGTTTAGCTGTACCTTCACCAAACCCTCTGGATGTGATTTTAACAATAACTCTGACAAAAGAAGGCCATTGTCAGATCTACTTCTGTGTCTTGTGCTCTGGGACATTTATGTTGTAGTTGCTCTGTGTCTGGTTTCTGTGTTCATTCCTGTGTCTTGTTTCCTGTGGCCAGGTTGTAGTTGTGTAGTCTTTTCCATTTTCATTAGTCTGCTGCAGGTGTGTAAGTTACCCTTGTTAAGCGTGTTTACCCTTTAAATAGCCCTTGTATTCTCTGGTTCTCTGTGGGTCGTTGTCTGATGTCATGCAGGTGTACAGTTCCCCGTGTTTTCTTTGTTTTTCTCAGTGTTATTTTGTTCCTGACTTATGTTATGACAGTTTATTTTCATAAAAATCTTCCTGCATTTGGACCCTCATCTCTGCCTGCCGTCTTTGATTCCCCCGTCCCGTGACAGATCGACCGACCTATAATGGATCCAGCAGGGAGAATTACACATCTCCATCAAGGAGATCGCTGCATTGAGGACTATGCTCTGGATTTTATTGAGTTGGATAATTTGAGCAACATGAGCAAGGAATGCCTGATGATATTCTTCCGGAGAGGGCTGTTTGAACCGCTCAGCTCACTCATGCCGTTTTGGGACCTTAACTGAATACTCGAGTTTTACATTTATCTTGCACTGCAGTTGAGCGGCTCTGCACTCTCTGTGGGAGTCGCAGAGGAGGAACGCGGCACTCCCACTGTAGCCCTCACCCCTGAGTCTCGTCCCGTCATGACCACCACGCCAGAGCTTCCAGCCGCCATGGCAGCCGAGTCAGAGTTCCCGATAGCCATGATCGTTGCAGATGAAGACATTAGGGTGGCCCATAGGTATTTGAGACTGGCATCGAGCCTGGAAGACACGCCGCTTTGTTCGGTGCGAGCAGCTGGTGTCTCTGCAGTCTCAAGTCTGGGGGTTTAAGCCAGGATGGCCACCACACCTGAGTCCTCGGTCAAGATGGCCTCCGCCACGCCTGAACCCTCGGTCAAGATGGCCTCCGCCACGCCTGAACTCTTGTTCAAGATGGCCGCCGCCACTTCTGAGCCCTCGGTCAAGATGGCCGCTGCCGCTTATGAGCCTTCTGTCATGATTTCCGCAGCCACTTCTGAACCCTTGGCCAAGATGGCTGCCGCTTTTGAGCCCTCGTCACTCTGGTCCCCCGAGCTGGCGGCTCCACCCTGGCCATCCGATCCGCCCCAGTCCCCATCCTGCTTCCACTCTGCATGTGGCGGGGGGGGGGGGGGGGGGGGGGGGGGGGGGGGTTAATGTCAGATCTTCTTCTGTGTCTTGTGCTCTGTGGGACTTTTATGTTGTACTTTCTCTGTGTCTGGTTTCTGTGTTCATTCCTTGTCTTGTTTCCTGTGGCCAGGTTGTATTTTACTAGTCTTTTCCATTGTCATTAGTCTGCTCCAGGTGTGTCAGTTTCCGTTGTTTTCCTCGTTTACCCCTCTGTTTAAATAACCCTTTGTATTCTCTGTTCTCTGTCTGTCCATGTTTGATGTCATGCAGGTGTCTCCAGTTCCCCGTGTTTTCTTTGTTTTTCTCAGTGTTATTTTGTTCCTGACTTATGTTATGATGGTTTATTTTCATTAATATCTAACTGCATTTGGATCCCTCATCTATGCCTGCCGTCTTTGATTCCCCCGTCCCGTGACAACTTCCAGGATACAAGGATGAGTCTATTGTTTTTGGATAATCATATTATGACCTTTTACAAATACTTGATTTTGTTTTTGGGCTCTACTAGAATAGGTTTTTATGCTTGAATGGTCAAAAACATCTTCTTTTTCCCAACTTTGACACACAGCAAAATTACACACTAAAGAGAGTTGAACGTAAAAACCCATATTAGTTCCTCTTTGAAAACCAGAGCAGACAGACATGATTTATCACGCTGCTTGTGGTTAGTTTATGCTGGTCTAGCAGATATACCACCATCATTTGATCATGTAAGTCATAATTAAAGGATAAAATGTAAAAATATATATATATATAACATACTAAGTCATAATTATAAGATCAAATGTCAAAATTATGACATGCCTATAATTCAGAATTATGTCATACTGTAGTTTTGACTTATGTTATAACTATAATTTATCAAAGCATGATAATTTTTTTTTTGCTTATGGTGGAAAATGGCTTCAATTTCTTTCTTTATTTGTTTTGTTGTCTCAGGACAAAATATCGACTCGCCAAATTATAAAGTTTATAATTTATATAAAGTTTAGTTTATATAAATTATAAGTTTAATGGATGCACTCAATGCCTGCATTAGATCTGGATCTTGTTTACTCACCCTGGTAGCCGAAAAATCCTGCAGCCTGCTTCTCTGTGCTGGGGGGAAGGATCGTCCCAACAAAATAATTAGCCAAGGAGAGCAAGAGCGCAATGAAGAACAGGATCTGAGCCTGTGGTGGAGCGAAAATCAAGAAGAACAAAAGGCAGTCATGCCATCAAGTATTGGGAAAAGAGCAAAGACAGGAGCAGAGGACCGTACCTTTGCCTCCCAACTCATGCCAGCAAATGTGATGCAGAGCAGGAGGACGACGGTAATTGTCCCAATGATTCTCACATCATTGACATCATCCACCATCTGAGCTTTATTGTCCTGAGAAAAGAGAAAATGATTTTGAGGGAGATAAAAATACGAAAATAAAATACTTTTTCTTTCAAGCAGCTCTCTGAATTTCCTGAAACCCAACAATAAATACATTCATTTGTAAGTGTGTCTCACTTTCAGAACATCTCTGACGGTCTCTGCAAACCCCACTGTGTTGAGGGAACAGGCGAGAGCGTTGGCGAAGGCGAAGAGCAATCCGATGGGCGCTCCGAGCTCCGGACCCAGACTCCGAGATCATGAAGTACGTGCCACCTGGAGAAAAGATCACGGTTTGCTTAAAATAAAATACAAATCTCCCTACATTTGTTTAAAACAAATTAAAAGTATGCATTTCTTCCACATTTTTTATTTCAGGAGAAATAACACAATCTCATGACAATTCGTAACTATTTTACATTTTGACGTATTGGTGGCTTATTCGTATGAATTCATTTGATCTCTTTCGTACGATATACTTGTGCTCCAGTGATGGATACGTTTAGGGGTGGGGTTAAGGGTGGATGTTCATGCTTACTTTTTTCTAATAGTTGTACAAATTCATACAAAATCACCACCTCGTTACTTACTGTGGTTTATTGGGAGGTGTGGTGTTGTTGATGAATTTGTGTATTGTATTTGGTACTTGTGGGTTACCGTAGACTCCCTTATTTAATTAATTTGGGTAGGTGTGTTTGTGTCATGTGTGTCTCCTAAGACAGTAAACTGATTAGTAAAATAAATTGTGTTGATGTCTGCCTCGTTAATATATAACAGTTGCATTTTCACATAAGATCAGATCGAGTAAAGTTATCTTGTTTTAAGCATGTTTATATATTTTGACCGTAAACAAGATCCTGAATAAAACCAACATGAAATCAAATAGGTCTTATTTAGCCTACTTAAAACATGTTGCTTTCTCATGATAAACAATTAATTTGACTCACCAGAGTAGATCTTCCCGTTGGTGGAGATTGCAGACACTGACGTCGCCGTGATCGTTGTGATGGTGACAGACATGAGGATAATGACGTAGGTCAGAACTACAAGAAAAAATGCAAAATTGTATGTAAAATGTCTGTAAAAGTGGTCTTTAGATTTCTGAGAGAGGATATGTTTTACTGTTTAAAAGGCATTTGAGAATGAAAAGCGACTTTGCCTGAAGTTTGGGTATGAACTAAATAAAATAAACTTTGACTCACTGATTCCGGCTTGAGACGTGATCCACGGCAGCCGCAGGAACATAATGACTCCCCAGATGTTTAACATACAGCGAATCTGAAATTAATAGCACAACATTACACAAAAAAAAACCTCAAAACCATTCAAATGCATTATGACCATTTAGGAGAAATGTACTTTATTATTTAATTTGACAATGGGGTGAAAAGTGACCTAAAATTCAGTTTAGAAGTATAAAATGAATTTGGACTCAGACCATCTGCTCTTGGGAGAACTTGAGAAGTATTTGAGTTCTCCAAGGAAGACATATGGCTTTTGATCACATGTGTCTATAGGCAAATATGAACACAGTTTGAAAAGGTTATATTTTTGAGCTTTTTGCCTTTTTTATTTGAGAGGACACTGTGAGAGGAGACATTTGGAGAGTATTGAATCAACCTAAGCACAAGGTTACGGCTCTAACATTGAGATGTCTTAAAACCCTAGAAGAAAAAAATTGGAGACGTAAACATTAGCTCGCTATTTAACTTCTAGGAGAAATTTCTTGAGATGTTAAAGAGATCAAATATTTGATTCCTGTTTTCTCACCATGACTCCCAGAACCCATCCAAAGCGAACGAGTTTGACTTTGGGCCGTTCATCATCCTCTGGTGGTGGAGGAAGATCATCAGGATCCGGCTGTTGACAGAATCAGAGAATCAAGACCAAATGTCAAAGTGTTGCCATCCAAACAATAGTATGTACAATATTAATTTAGATTCAATTTGATGTTTTCTATATTCAAATAACCACTTACTGGTTTGCGCAGAACATCCAGTGACGGTCTGGTGCTTTTTATACGTCCCGTCCACGTGTCTTTAGCGTAATATTCATATTTTGGTACGGGGTCAAGCGGATTGTAGAATGACATTTTTCTCTTGTCCTGCTCCTTCCCGTAATCAAACTCTGCCATATCCACGGTAACACCTTGAGACGGGACATTGTTGTCCGGGCGGCGCAGACCCGGGATTATGTTTCTGATGCGATCAATGTTTTTGACCATCGTGGATCCTGTGGTACTTTTTGCCTGTGATTTCCGTGCCCCCTTCTGCCTAAATCCTTGTGAAGATCATAAAATGATCCACAGAAATCACACCAGACGATCACAGTGCCGAGTCATTCCACGCATCCAGCGAGCCGAGTGGACTTGAACTGACCTTCATCTGCTGTCAGACAAATGAGTCGCTTTTCTTTTATACCTTAATTGAGCCGACATGCATACACCCACTCAAACATACATTATGCATACACAAACCATGATTGGTGGTTGTATTGTTTTCTCTAGCAATCTTTGAAATCTTGTTTGGGAAATGATCAACGGGCTGGTTTCACATAGATCTGTCAAATAGAGACTGCCAAAAGCTAAACTCTTACTCGGTCATGTAGAAAAAAAGTTGATTAATATAAAACTAGCCAAACAAAACAAACACAGATCAGATCTCCTTCGGCCAAAGTCACCCATCATAAATGAAATGATTACAGATCATGTTGATGTGCAGACCAACACTTGATTGAGTTTACGGGTCTGAATGACTTGCATGTAGGCCTGGAAACTTGTCATTAACCTGGGATTTCACATGTTTTTAAGCACGTTTAAAGTGTATCCAGCTGTTATCAGCACAGCGTTTAACATCTCAAACCTGCTCACAGACCTCAAAGGTAAGACAAATACATAAATTATATATTTTTAATTCATCAGTTGACAATAATTACCGGTGAATGGAAATGAATGGAAATGAATGGAAATGGGACTCTTGACACTGCTAATTCATAGCTCATCAAATGTCTCAAATGTAGAAAAAAAACAGACCCAGAGTCAATAGTTGTCCAACAGTAAGTGTCTAGTGCTTTAAAATGGGAAATGTTCATATTCATATTGAGATCTCTGACCTTTGATGGCAGACTTTGATTTCCATTCTTCTGTGTCATAATATTCACCATGGTCACCTTCATTATTTTCAGCTGTTGTTAATTATCCACTCATTTCTTTGTGAATTTAAGATCTTGCTTTTCAGTTAGGTTTTATGAGTCGTTGTTGGTGTGTGGTTTGCCTGGGGTTTTCTTGTATGTTCCTGGTTTCCCCTTCGGTGTTCATTGGATTATTGCCTTGATCTCTGGTCTGGATTATTAATGTTTTGCCTTTTATAATTAAATCTGTGTGATTTATATTCGCCCTGGCCTCATCCTTGCACACATGTTACGGTCCATTTTTAAACAAGCAACAAAAATGTTTGTCTAACTTACAAGTTGTAAGTCCCTCAGTGGTGTAAATAAACTCAATCCTTACTGTACTACTTCAGAGAAACACATAGACTTGGCACGAATACAACATATTTTCAAGTTTCTCTCCTGACAGATACGAAGAATACTCATTTTTAAAACTGCTAACTGGTCCCGTGAATCAAACAATAATAAGGAAAGGCTTAATTGCAAGTCTACAGTAAACAAATAAAACTCATGAATAGAGAAAGTATTACATGCAGGTGCATGCATACAAAGACACACACACACACACACACACGTAAATCTGCAGCCTGCAGACCAACAATGTAGGCTACTATAGCATGGATGGTCAATGCTTATGGGGACTTCATGAACTTTGTAAGAAGTGTTCTGGTGCTTGGAGAGAGGGCAGTGCTTGAAGTGTTTGAAAGCAAGACACTTTAAACAATCCACGAGGGCGCCCCCCTGTGTCACGCATTTTTAAACCTTTGTATCAGGGTACGAAGCAGTCACGTGGGTGTGTGTGAAACCAAGCTTCGGATGTCATTAGTCACGTGATTTAAATAGAACGAATCAAGCATCGATACAAAGCTTCAATGAAATTGTTTCTTTTTTTTACACACGCCTCTGAGCTTTGGTGTCATGGCTAACATCACTAATATACACAGCAAGTGTGACAGAACGCAAGAAAAAATACACTTAAAACAGCAAAAGTGAAGACCGAATATTATGGATTTGCCAGCTGTTCAACTCCTCTGCCTTGAACTAAAAACTAAAAAAAAAATGGTTCTCACTCAAGAAGCACTCAAAAAAAGTGGTTCTCAAACCCCCCCAAAAATAAGCTGTTGAACGAACTTAATTAAATTAAGGAAAACTTTTCCATGAAAATTAATTAAATTTTTCCAACAAAATCTGATTTGTTTGAAATGATTTGTTGTAATCTTGTTGTATGAACTTAAATTGATTTAGTCAATCATGATAAAGTTTAGTCGGGTTAGTTTTTGTCCTGCCTAAAATCACCAACATTATAATTTTAGCTAATTTGACTCTACAATCACTTCTAATGCTAGATGTTACTAGAGTTCTATTTAATTAAAACCATGTTTTACACAGTAATATGAATTATTACTTGTGCAGTTCTGCGAGTGAGGTTTAATGCAAATAAAGTGGATTCTGATTGGCCACACCCTAAACACAGTCACCACTGTCCTGCATAATGGTAACCACACAATTCAAAAACATTACAGGAAGTCCTAACATAACTGAACATTAAACACTAACATTAACTAACAACATATTTCCATTTACTGAAAAACACATAAAATAACACTTTAATCCCTACATTTAGTCACTTGCAGAGCATGCTGGCAATATGTCAACAAAAATTATTCATGTAGTCTTCACACAAATTAATTAAGTTAACTTCCATTTTAAATATATTAAATTGATTGAACACAATCAAATTAAGTTGTGACAAAATATTAAACAATCATGTTACTTTTGCTTATTTTAATTAATTAAATTTAACAAGAGGCTAATATTATTATTTTTTAAATTTTCTTTGTTATCAGTTTTCCCGTCAGTAACAGTTTTTTTACTATGGTTAGTTTATTAGTATGGTATACTACCGATTAGTCCCTCCACTGTTCGTTGTTCTGCTGATTACCATTCCTGTGTATCCAAGCCCTCCGTTTCTCCAGTCCTTTGTCTTGCGTTGATGTTGATATTGTCTGTTACTCTGTTCATTAAATCTCCTTTTGCTTTATTTTATTCTCGTCTTCTGGGTTTTATACACACAGCAAGTGACAGAGATAATCTAGTCAATATAATGATGAAAAAAAACTACCTGCAATACAATACCAGTTATGTTTTTATTAGAAAAACAGCTGTGAAAAAAATCTCCTTTAATTATTATTTATTTTGTAATACTTTATAATACATATAGTAACATAGTACTTACAAATCATCAACAAACTATTAATTTATAGTTAATTCATATTGTTGTCTCTACATTGTTAATATGCTATTTACAAATAGGCCTAGTGAGTTCTTCATTCATTGTCACTGTAATTAACACAATTATTATTTGTGGAAAGCAGGGCATGGACGTTTTTTTTTTTACTTTGTTTTGCAAAAAATACAGAACAAAACATTTTAAGTACTGACAGAAATAGTTGACCCAGAATTTAAAACAAAAACTCTGAGAAGCAGCTGAGAAGTTGCTTAAAAGTAACAAACTCATAAAAGTATACCATAAGATTCGTGTGCATTATCCCGAGTCTTCTGAATTCATTTGATTGTTTTATGTGAAGAACAGACCCTATTTTAAGGCGTATTTACTCCAATCGTGTCCTCCCTCATTTGAATCTGGCGCGCTCGTGAGACCGCTTACTTTGACAACCATTTAGATCGTACTTTAGCTTTGCTAATGTGGGATATTATATTTTTGTCAGGATCAAAGCAGTGAGGGATATAAATAAAGTGTGTTCATTAAGACATGCTAATTGTTTATCAAAAATATGTCTAATCATAAAACATTAAAAAAGTTCTGAAAATTACTTGTGATCATAATCTAGGACCTGAATAGCTAAAGTGCATGCCATTGTAAAAACTGTACTGTGTCTCTCATGGCCATTGGAAGTTATCGGGCATTGAGGTCAGCTGCCTACTTTTCCGTACACAGCCAGGCGTGCTTCTCAGAATATGAATCCATCTAAAACAAATAAGCTCCATGTATTTCAGCAGTGTGAAATACGATCATTCAGGATTCGTAAAGGGTTGACCAAGCTGGAAAAATGAGTTTTAAAAGCGATCAGTACTAATATCTCAAACTATGTTCAGGTTTGTCTAGACACCAAGTCTGTGTTCAAAAGTCAGTCATCTCAAAGTGTCTCAAATGACCTGAGCTGCACACCACATTTTTTATTTAATTAGATATTTAAAATCTAATTATTTAAAATCATAAGGATCACCAGAATCATTAAACATTTCAAATCATCAAAATAATCATAAAGAAAAACGGAGCCATGCCGGAAGCGGCTGCTGGTCAATATGTAATATATGTACAAAGCACAATCTGATAATATTGGAGCCTCATAAATCATTTACGTTTCAAATTTAAGAATCATAATTTGAGGTTAAACAAACACACTCGCTAATTATTAATAAACTGGAGTGTGTGTTTTAGGTTAGTAGCCCCAAAACTCACACTTCAAAATGTGTGCATGTCATTTTATTAAATGCAAAACATCAAGCTCACATTTCTTCAATTGTTTTAAAGTCTTTTCAGTGCCTTTGAATCAACTGGTGTTTTACATTTACATTTATGCATTTGGCAGGTGCTTTTATCCAAAGTAAATAATATACTCATCTGCAGTATATTCTGTTCAATATATGTTGTGATTGCGACTGTACAGCATTAATGCATTTTAAAACAGTTTTCTTTTTTACTTGGTGTAATGAGACAATCAATGAAAGTTGAGATGCACATCAAGAACATATTAGTAATTTTACATATTTGTAACAACAACTTAATAATTTACCATCCATATACAGTCAAAATTTTACATTTTTATAACATGATTATTGTGACTGTATTATTATGGCATGAAACTCTTATTTTCTACTTTGAAATGAAAGTCCTGAGATAAATGACTTCCCTCCACCAGCATAACTCCACTGCATTTCTATTATATTCTTTGTGGTCGACTCTGTCTGACCTGACATCCTTGACGATTATACAGACATATGAACATGTGATATACATATACATTGTAATAGAATCATTATACAAGAGGTCTGATTCACAGCAGCAAGTTTAAAATCTTCACATGACTGGAACTGACAGCAGCTTCACCTGCAGTGATAACTGTGTTTAATGATGAACTCACGTTTACGTGAGTGTTTTACTGGCAGTAGAAGGTCATGACGTTCTCCTGGTTGCCTCGTATGAGCAGAGCGGGACAGTGGATGCCGTAGCTCAGCGCTTCCACCCAGGCCATATAGAGAGAACTGGGACAGTTGACATCAGGGACTGGAAGAGAACTGAAACACACACATTCTGTTTAGAGCTGTTATCAGGCATACATTGACTGGCAACGCTGGTCATATTAGTTAAGCGAGTTAAGAAGCCACAACTGGTTTTGCTTACGTTCTCAAATGCCCTAAATTATGCAAAAGTATGACCAATTGCTTGTGATGTCACTCATTTGTGAATCACTTTGGATTAATACATGAAAATGACGTATCATATAGGATTGGTAAACTGCTCTAACAAGCAATACTCACATTACAACCAAAGCCGCGGGGATGGAGTGTTTCTTGATGATCTCGTTTAGTCTCACCGACCTCTCCACCTGAGAATAAAAGACAGTCAAATAGAGGGTCTGATGGATCGTACTCGTGTTCAGAACGACACACACCAGCAGGCACACACACCTTGGGTTTTATGGCCTCCAGGTCTTTGTCTGAAACTTTCCATGGACTCAGTCTCTTGAGCTCCTGTACGTCTCCTCCAGCCTGTTCTTCACTCAGCTTGAAGGGGGCGATGTTTTCCTCGTATCGCTGCCAACTACAGGAGCAGAGAGGAAGAAGAATTTTTCACATACCGTACATTATTACAGCTCCTTTATTCCCAGTATGTCTGAAACACGCTGATTTCTTCAAAGCCCCTGCCTATGAAAAGCTGTGAGTGCTCTGATTGGCACGCTGACCCACGTTACGTTGTGATTGGACAAACACCTCAAGCGTACATTGGAAATGTAACAGGCCTCACTATTATCTCGAGCTTAAGCTTCCAAGGCTTCCATAGCATTTGTAAGCACACAGTTAAAATGAATGTTGTTGGTTTTACCTTATTTACCTAGAGCCCGAGTCGGATTCTGAAAATGAGGATGATCAAGCCAATCGATCGGAACCATTTTAGCAAGTTTAACCCCTCCGGTCCTGCTCACCCTGCTCCGAGGGGACTCAGTCGTGTTCGGCATGGGAGGCAGGCGCGCTGACAAGGACGCTAAAGTGCGCCTCTTGAGATCAGGGGAGTGAGGATTACTCTCACAGTTCTTACTAGCCTTTGTTACACTCACCCACCTAAATCTCACTCCCACCCGGGTCACGGCACCATTGTAACCCCTCCGGTCTTTCTCGCCCCGCTCCAAGCGGGACTCAAACCAGCGTCTCCGGCATGGGAGTCGGGCACGCTAACAAGGACGCTAATGGCCATAGCACCAGTCGCTAGTGCGCCTCTTGAGATCAGGGGAGTCAGGGTTAACCTAAACAGCTAAACAGCTTGTTACACAAGCACTTTAGCAGAACATTTCACAGTGGTAAGTAGTCTTTGTAAATAGCCTTTTTAACCTCTCCCAGGTTCGGGAAGCTGTCCTCTGTAAAATGCACTGTGCACAAGAAAACTTTTGGGTTGTACAGCTCATGAAGAGGTTTATAAACTAACTTTAACCTCTTATTAACTGTCTCCACAACATGATGTCAACACTTCACTGCACTGCCTTCTTTAATTGCGAATGCCTAATGCTAATATTCCACATTGTGACATTGAAGTTTGTTCTGGATCAGTGTTCCCTGTTATATTGAATAAATCGCTTTTTGGGAGACTATGAGTTTTGTAACTTTGTAGATTATATACAAGCACGAACAGATACATCACAAACTAAGGGAAAAGGAAAACATTAAAAATAATCACATGACCCCTTTAATAATTACTACAATATTATTTACCAAACAGTGTTCAGAAGTGGTAAGTATGATGTTTCCAATAGCACACGAAGGCAGCATTACTACTGCAGTTTTTTGTGTGTGTTTATTTGTGAAGATTTCTCACTTTTTAGCTAGAGGAGCTTTATCCACGTCAGTTATCACGACGATGTCCTCGAACTCCAGCCGGAATCTCTTCAACAGCATCTTCATGCTGGGATGAGAAAAGCCGTTTAAAGAACCACTGTTTCTGCATATCAAAACTAGTAACAGATGATGATGATATAACGATCCACTCACTCTTTACGGTCTTCCTTCATGGTCTCCTGGTCTCCTAAGATAAACACTCTGATTTTGCACTTTTTCCACCGGTTTCTTCTAGTCAGCAAATATGGCACTAAAAGAGTCAGACCTGAAAGAGAGCAACAGCATTCAAAATAAGAAAATGGGAGTGAAAACGGATAGTGCTGGAGGTTTATCAGACCCCCTTGAGCTTAACCAAGACCAAAACCATGTTTGTCTACCAACCCAGACTGAACCAGTTTGTAACTTCATGCTATTTCCCCCCCAACAATGAGTTAAAGTATCATTCAAGCAGTCGTATCTCACCGCCATCATCAGAGATCCAGTAGATGTCAATGGTCTTCCTGCCCTGTTTCGTCTGAAACACAGATCTGACCTGATCGTTCGAGCCATCGTCAGAAATATCTGATGGGGAGTCAAAAAAGGAGGTGAGAAGTGCGTAAAAACCATTTACATCACACCAGCCAAAGCCTGATTGAAAAAGTTAGTGCACTCTGTCTACAATGCAGCTTTGCTGATTATAACAGAACTGCTCTAATTGACGGACTGGGTGATGACATCAGGATGTCAATTTAAAATAAATGTAAAAATGTTTTTTAGAATGTATCACATTCCTGTTTCCATGACGATGCATCAAGCTTGTCATGTGACACTTCACAGTCACAATGGCGTTGTATGACTGATTGTTTTTGTTTTGTTTTCTGGGTAAGTTAATGTGTTTTAAACGGCTTTATCATGATTATTTTAGTTGATTGGCAAGTTATAAAACAACTTTTTATCTCCACTGATTCTGTGGTTCTAGTTCTCTTAGACCTTTCGGCAGCTTTTGACACTGTTGACCACCCTACTCTGTTGGCTAGACTTGAGACTGGGGTGGGCCTAAAAGCTTCTGTCCTGTCATGGTTTCAGTCGTACCTTTCTGTCAGAAAGTTTTTAGTTAAGATGGGTAATTTCTCCAGCTCCATGGCACCTCTAACCTGTGGTCTTCCACAGGGCTCCATTTTGGCTCCCTCTCTATTTTCTCTCTACATGCTACCGATTGGGCGCTATCTTAAGGAAACACAGTGTATCTTTTCATTTTTATGCGGACAACACCCAAATTTACATTCCATTCAAGAGAAATAACCCTGCAGCGTTAAACTCTCTTCTGCTATGCCTAGAGGAGGTGAAGGCATGGCTGGCTTAAAATTTCCTCTCTCTAAATGATGATAAGACCGAGGTCATTGTTTTCAGCCAGAGTGAAAGGGTCCCAGTCTATAAGCCCAGACTTGGGGAGTTTATCTCCCTTTAAATCTACAGGAGTGCGGGATTAGGTGTTCTTGTTGGCCAGTCTTTAAAATTTGACAAACACATATCATCTGTCATCAGCTCCGGTTTCTACCAACTTCACTTACTATCTAAAATCAAAGGCTTTCTCACTCCGATAACTTTGGAAATGGCGGTTCATGCATTCATCACGTGTCGGCTAGATTACTGCAATTCACTTTACTGTGGGATATCAGTTTCTCAAATTGCCCGTCTTCAGTTGGTCCAAAATGCTGCGGCCAGACTTATTTTTAACTGTCACAAATATGACCATATCTCTCCAATTCTTAAATCGCTACACTGGCTGCCAGTCCGGCAGAGAATATATTTTAAAATCCTCCTATTTGTTTTCAAATCTTTACACAACTTAGCTCCTGTCTATCTCTCCGAACTAATTCATCCCTATACTCCGTCCAGAAGCCTAAGGTCACACGACCAGGTTCTGCTGGTAGTCCCTCGTGTCAGACTTAAGCGTAGAGGGGAGCGTGCTTTTGCAGTGGCAGGGCCTCGTCTGTGGACACACTGCCCCTAGAGATCCGAACGGCCCCCAACCTTTCTATCTTTAAGTCTTTGGTAAAAACCTACCTGTTCTCTTTATCATTTTGATCTCTTTTATTGATTATTTCTATTATTTTACATCTGAGTCTCTTATAAGGCTACTCGTAGCTCTGCTGCTTTTTATGTGTTTTATGGGTTGTTTTGCTGTTTTTAATTCTCTTATGTGTGTTCTGTAAAGCACTTTGGTCTGTCGAAGCGGCTGTTTAAATGTGCTATATAAATAAATGAACTTGAACTTGAACTTGAACTTATGATGGACGATGGGCTCTGCCATGTTTGCGTCGGATTTACGTGTAAATAGTAGTACATCCACTTTTCCTGAAAAACATAACAGTGAGCTGAGAGAAGAATACAGTAAACTTTAGAGTGACATGTAGATATGTATAAAACATGCCGTCAAATTGTATTTGAACGTTTTTTTTTTCTTGCTTCCATTGGGCATCAGTGTGAATTTTTACAAACTATACATGTTTTTCTACTACATCTGTGTATTTAATTGTCTGAAACATAAAGTTATTCATTAGAGTTGAACTGTTTTGATTGGTCGCCTGGATGTCAATGTCAAATGTTCTGATTGGCTGACTGGGTGATGAGATCAGGATTCCATCGCTTGCAGTTTAGACGGTTGATTGTAACATTCTAGTTTGTCCCTAGTAGACTTCACTAGCAGTGTCAAAGTGCACACAAAAGAAGACTACAAGTGTGTTTGTCACCTGAATTCCGGTCGGTCTCATCTTTTTCGGTTTGCGGGACTTCGTCTGCATCGAATGCCGGATTATCAATTGCCGATAATCTGCCTGCTGCTCAAAACAGACCCCCATCAAACTTTGTTTTATGCCTCAAACAGAAGCACCAATGCATTATCAAGTTATTATACTGTATAAAACACACATTATATACCTGAACTCTGCAAAGCATCTGTAACGTCCAATCCATCCATCATTCTCAGAATTGCAAGGCCGTAGCTGGAGTCAAACGCATCGCTGAACGAGAAACATTAAACAAGGTAAAAATAGAAAGAACTACATGACAAATAAACTGATATTTGTGAGCAAAAGCAGCTTCTGAACTCACCTGATGGTGTTGTAGTAGTCATGTAAGCTCTCAGGTTTACATTCCTTCCAGTTCGACTTGTATCCCATAACGAGGGTGTTCGGCTTCAGTTTACCAAGACCTGAAGCCTAGAAAGATGATTGAGTCTTTGAGAAGGACGTAATGAGGAGAAGAAAAAGGTGTTAGAACAGATTAGCGACGGTCTTACCTGCATGAGATTGAACGCGCCGTCTTTCAGACTCTCTGCATTGAAGGACGTGTAGAAAGAACGAACCTTCCTCTGATTCAGCCAATCCACCAGCATATCAGTGCTGTGCTGCGGAAAACTGGACTTCTCGTCCTCCTGAAAGCATGAGAGCGCAATAAACCCACGACACCGTCACATCACGAGTGCGCACTGAATAAGCCATTTGGTGAAATCAAGGTGATCTGATTGTGTCAATCAGTTTTTTTTTGTAAATCATCTTTCTGAATACAAATGTTAAATAGGGATGCACCGATTTTGGTATCGGGCCAATAAAATAATTAATTCGTTACATTTATATAGCGCTTTTTCTGAGACCTCAAAGCGCTTTACATAGAAGGGGGAATCTCCTCAACCACCAACCACTTGGATGATGCGACGGCAGCCATATTGCGCCAGAACGCCCACCACACACCAGCTTACTGGTGGAGAGGAGACGGTGATGAAGCCAATCAGTATATGGGGATGATAAGGGGGCCATGATGGACAGAGGCCACTGGGCAATTTTGGCCAGGATGCCGGGGTTACACCCCTACTCTTTTTCGAAAGACATCCTGGGGATTTTTAATTACCACAGAGAGTCAGGACCTCGGTTTAACGTCTCATCCGATGGACGGCGCTCTTTGTATAGTGTCCCCGTTACTATACTGGGGTGTTTGAACCCACACAGACCACAGGGTGAGCGCCCCCTGCTGGCCTCACTAACACCTCTACCAGCAGCAACCTGGATTTCCCAGGAGTCTCGCATCCAGGTACTGACCAGACTCAGCCCTGCTTAGCTTCAGTGGGCAACCAGTCTTGGGCTACAGGGTGATATGGCTGCTGGCCAATAAAATACTGCTCGTGTTTGCATTCTGTTTAACTTTCATAAGGTGATGCATTTCTGAGTGACGTTGGACAGAATTTTGATGGTCATGCATTTATGAATCGAACCGGGATCTTTTATTAATAAAGTAAATAGCTTCAACCCATTTGCATGATCTTTCATATCATAGACTTATCGGTGTAAGACTGTGCATCAAAAATGGCCCAGCTCCGGGTCCTTACCATGATAATGTTCCCACAGATCATCAGGCAGATGCTTTTAGTGAAAGTGCCCACAAAGTCCACCAGAGCGGGACGGGCGTTCGGAGGGCCGGTCAGAACGAGACACTGAGGCCTAAGAGAGAGCTTATCATGAGCGGCTGGTGTATCGTGATCAGATCAGTTTGGTAATATTTACTTTTACAGTCTCACCTGTAGTTTTTGACGTGATCACTTACACCATTCAGAGACATGGAGAAGGACAGAGCCATGTTGTAGAAACTGGCCTGATAAGATGAGCCCCAGTTAACCCCTGGACACACGATAAGACAACAGTCAATGTGTTCAAATAACTCATAAATTATGTTTTGATGATCATAAGGGGAAAATGTAAGTCATAATCTGCAGCATATTGGGTCATTGAAAGCAAACCAGAAAAACAATAAGGTTACTCACGAGGCTTTGTATAGGAAACATAACCTATGAGGAAGATGATGACAATGGACGTGACAAGAGCGGCCCACCATGTGAACAGAAACATGAGGACAAAAGACAAGCAAGCACCAAACAGAGACGCCCACGGACTGAAGTAACGGAACTGCGGCCGCCAGCCTGCGAGAGACAGACGACATACACGAATATTAGACACACAGAAGAGCTGTTCTCAAAAAGGGCTTCAGAATTACTTAAAATATAGAAATCAAGATATTTCTTATTTTAGGGTTAGGGTTATTTCACCCCCCAACAACTGTTGGTTTTCTATTTATTTGAAGACACAGAATTCACAGTTTTAAAACTTATTTGTAATCTCCCACAGAGCAACAACTAACTTTTAGCTGTTCATTTACATCAATTTATTTATAATCAAATTATAATGAATAAAGTTAAAAAGTCTGAACTTGACCAGAGCATATTTTTTTTAAAACATTTCGTTAAATAGTAAAACAAGCTGTAAAAGTCCCTTCGAGTTCAAAAAAATGATGAAAAGTTGGAAAGACCCTTTCATATTAATATATATATATTCACAGTACATTATTGTTTATCTGTTCACAATGCAAAACTGATGATGATGATGATGATGATGAAGAAGTTCTCACCAGGTGATCTGGTGACCGTCGCATGGAAGCAGCTGAAGTTGATGAGGCCGTAAGAGCAGAGGAAGAAGTTGGAGATCAGAGGAGCGATGGTGTTCAGATTACCTGAAAATATCAACATGACACCAAATGTTAAAGTGTCCGCAGAGAGAAACAGCTCAGTAACCGATCTGGAGGAGATCCAGGACTCACCGATGAGGATGAAAGCCATAGCGATGAGGAACGCGAGACAGTATGCACGTAGAGGCTCGTTGTTTTTCCCATAACCTTTTGCGAAGAAGCCGATGAAGGGGTAGATGTTATCCTTACACAAACACTGTATGAAAACACACATACAAAATGTTACAGTCAACTGCAGGATACCACAACATTAAATAAAAACAGTCACATCATCTACCTGGAAAATTTTGGGTGCAGACACTAAGAAACCCAGCGCTGATGACAAGGTGGCGGCAAAGACACCAATGGTGATCAAAATGCCAGATCCTGAAACAGTGGTAAGAACCTGGAGAAAAAAAAAAACATTAATAGCTATTAGTAAGTCTATCCATCCATCCAACAACAAAATAATGACAAATATAACCATATGGGCCAATGCACTCACACGGAAGTTGTTTGCCAGTCCAGAGGTACATGTGATGTTCTGTTCACAGCGGTCAAAGTTCCAGCCAAATTTACAGCCCAGACCGGTGCAGTGGATCGAATAATTCGATAGCGCTAAACTATCATTCTGAATGCCAGAAGCGTCTCTCACAACAGTTGCAGCTGAGGAGGAAGAGAGGAAGTGCTTCAGTGAGGACAACGGATCACCAATAAGATGCACATTTCAATTAATTTAATAAGAGTCTATGATACAAAAAAGTGACAGAAAAAGGTCTAATCTCACCACACGTGATTGAGATCAATAAATAGCTCAAGGTGGTCCACAATATGGCCAGCAGTGTCCCTTTAGGAATCCCACCATTTGGATCCTGGAAAAGCACAGACAAAAGTCATTTCTGTAGTGTTTTAGGGCACGGTGACTTTCCTACTTTTACACACTCTGCCTGAAAAATGGCAATATTACCTTGAGATCTCCACAAATGTTGACACCAGAAAGAATTCCAGTAGCAGCTGGGAAAAAGATGGCGAACATCCTAAAGAAAGATCCATCTACACCTCGGAAGGAAGGCAGTAGGTTGGACATGAAAATATCATCTGGAAGAAGAAAACTGTGTTTAGGTCTGGTTGTTCCAACACAAACCAACATCAAGTTTAATGTTCGTAATTTGACAAAGTTATTTCACGTTTTAGGTCTGGATTTCAAAAAAAAAAAATCTGCATGGTTATTGCATGATGCCATGTGTATCAGACATAGGCCAGTGTGAGATGTGTGTGTAAACCTCACTCCCCTAATCTCAAGGGGCGATCTAGCGACTGACACTTGAGACTGTGGTCTTTAGCCTCCTTGTTAGAGAGCCCACCTCCCATGCGGACGTGCCTGGGTTTGCGTCCCGCTTAGAGTGGGTGTTGACACCTGGAGGGGCTGCAGTGGTGCCGTGACCCGGATGGGAGTTAGGCTTAGGGGGTGAGTGTAACAAAAGTAGGCTAGTGTGAGCTGTGCGTGTAAACCTCACTCCCTAATCTCCAAGGGGGATCCTAATATGCGGGCAGTGCAAACTGAAGGGGCTTCACATGCATGAATCATATGTTGTGTTAACGTTGTGGTTCTGAGCTTGGTAAACAAGAGCTTGTCATCTACTGTTTATTTGTTTTGTTGCAACAGGTCAAAATAATGACTCCCAAACTTAGAAACAACTAGATGCACTTGAAGGCCACATTAGATCTGGATCTTGTTTACTCACATTGGTAGCCGAAAAATCCTGCAGCCCGCTTAACGTCGTCGGGGGGGAGGACTGTCCCAATAAAGTAGCTAATTAAGGAGAGCATGATTGCGATGAAGAACAGGATCTGAGCCTGTGGTGGAGTGAAAACCAAGAAGAACATTCATGTTACAAGAGGCAGTTTTGGGAAATGATCAAAAACAGGAGCAGAGGACAGTATACCTTCGCCTCCCAACTCATGCCAGCGAATGTGATGCCGAGCAGGATGACGACAGTAATCGCACCAATGATCCTCACGTCATTGACATCATCCACCATCTGAGATTTATAGTCCTGAGAATAAAGAAAACGATTGTGGGTGAGATATAAACAGTGGTTAAAATGAAATAAATGTCTTTAAAAAATAAAAACAAATTATGTTAATAATTAGTCTCTTTATTAGTTAGTAGCCTGAGCCACAATAAAAACAACCAACATTTGTCTCATGACGTCACACTGAAGGTCACAGGCGCACATCAGTGAAGGTCATTCGAGTCTATGAGTCTACTTTATGTGCTGTCGCTGTGCAGCCTGCAGTTGTGTTTGGAGATCGTGCTTTGATTCCAGGCATACATATTACCTGTGTTTATGTGTTTGTTTAATTAATAACCTTGTGACAACACCGGTTTTACCAATACCACACTGCATATTTTACAAGAAAATATATTTGTCAATGATGGACCTGTAGTGCTTATTTTGATCTTTAACGTTAGATCTTTCCTTTTCTTGGAACAAAAATCATGTTTAATGTTGATTCAATATTATTCTTAATGAAAAACAAATACTAGGCTATAATAACAAACTTGCTTTTTACACATAGAACTTTTATTAATAAATTAAATAAGACTGATGATATGGGAACCGGGATGTAACATCCTTTGGATGTTTCCCTTATTTTAAAATGCTTATAGTGGTTAATTATTATTAATGAAAACTCGTCAACAATAAAATAGTAGGCTACACTGGAAAATGTGCTTATATTAAACACATCGAACTGTAACACAAATAAATAAAACATCTTAGTATTTTCTCCTTACTTTAAAACAAATGCGTATAACTATACTAACAAAAACAAATTAACTTGTATCAAACAAAGAAATGCAACTTTTATTTCCAAAAGTTATCTTGCGCTTTTGCTTCTGACATTGTCCTGTCAGTCACCGCGGGACATTCAAAAACGCTTAGATAGCCATAAACTATGGTAGCATGGGGCGGCAGTGGCTCAGTGGTTCATGTAGGTTGTCTACAAACTGGAAGGTTGGTGGTTCAATCCTCGGTTCCACTTGACCAAGTGTCAAGGTGTCCATGAGCAAGACACCTAACCCCAGCTGCTCCCGACGAGCTGACACCGCCGCCGGTGTGTGAATGGATGAATGTGAGGCAACATGTAAAGCGCTTTGGTGGCCATTGGGTCTGTGCAAGTGCTATATAAATGCAGTCCATTTACCATAAACACAGAGGGAGAAATATAACAAGCTATCTCTCGCAACCTTGCACACATTTGCTTTCTTGTTGTCATTTAGGCTCATCTTAATGTACATAGCATGCTTAGTGTGGTGTTTACTGAGTTTGGTCTTTTAATATCACTAATTAAGTCACATTAAGTGTTTTCTTTATAAAGGTTTTCGGAGAATGCTTAACATGTAATTAAACCAACGAGTTCATATTCTTGACTCATCTGCTTTTCTGTACATAGAATGCTTTATTACTATGCATTATAGTAAGCAAAGTTAAGTGTGTTTCACGTTCAGTGTTTATGTCCCATCATCGAGCATCACTCTTGTCATGTGACTGTGCTTTTTTCTATAAAGCTGCTCTCTGAGTTTCCCTCAAGCCCATGTGTGCATGTCTCACTTTCAGAAGATCTCTGACGGTCTCTGCAAACCCCACTGTGTGGAGCGCACAGGCGAGAGCGTTGGCGAAGGCGAAGAGCAATCCGATGGGCGCTCCGAGCTCCGGACCCAGACTCCGAGAGATCATGAAGTACGTGCCACCTGGAGATGAACAAGTCTGTTTTCACTTGCTTTGACAAGTTGGCTTCACTGGTTTAAAAAATACACCTCACTAAATGTGTTTAAGACAAATAAAAACAATGCATTTCTTGGGCAATTTTACAAATCTCAGGTAAACTTATAATGTTTTAAGAAGCATATGTTTAATATATTTTACTGGAAACCGAGACAAAGATTCTGATTAAACCCATTTGAAATCAAATGCTCCTGTTTTTATGGTAAACAATTCATTTGACTCACCAGACTTGACCTTCCCGTTGGTGGAGATTGCAGACACTGACGTCGCTGTGATTGTTGTGATAACGATAGACATGAAGATGATTACGTAGGTCAGAACTGCAAGCAAAAATGCACAAATGTGTCAAATGACTTTAGATAAGATATAGATCTTTTAATTCTCTGAGGGAGGAAAGATTAAACTGTTACAAGGCATTTGAGAAGTGATAAGTGATCAACTCACTGAGTCCGGCTTGAGACGTGATCCATGGCAGCCGCAGGTACATAATGACACCCCAGATGTTCAACATACAGCGAATCTGAAACAGAATCACAGCAAACTCATGAGTGGTGTGTGGATGTAAGAATATTTCAACATTATTTGAAAAACTAATGTAGGTGAAACAAATACATATCTGAAAAATGCTTCAAAGGTTATTTCTTATGAAAGAATTTCAAGTACACATTTTAATTTTTTTAAAAGATTTACTTTGATTAAAATAAATAAATGACAATTAAATACACTTTTATTTGGGAGTATACCTGTATACATAACACCAAACAATCATATTTATAATAACATTATGTAAATACCAATGTATGCATCGAAAAAAAGCCGCAATAGTCCAGCAATACATGACGGCACAAGCCAAATCCCTGTTCGCGCGCTACTGATGTCAGTCACGCGATTGGTCACTGATCTAGCCAAAAGCGCGATTGGCTACGGCTGGAGGGGGCCACATGATTGGCCGCTACTGTAGTCAAGCGAAAGCGTCCAGGACGAACGTTAACAAATGTTTTCGCGCCACAATCCCGCCAAACAAAACTCTTAGTTTCTGCAAGAATCAAGTAGGTGACAAATGTTGCTTTCAAAACGGCGAATTAACTGAAAAGTGAGCAGTTTACATCCCTGCTAAACATAATGTCCCAGTTCTAATCACTGTCATGAGAATCAAGAAACATTCAGATGCTTTAGGATAAGGACAATTTGGGTGGAATGCACTGAGATACGTGAGAATAGGCTACTGTTTATTTTCGTTATTTTTTATCACTTTATTATTCATTTAATTTAACTCTTAGAAGAAATATGACCTGCAATTCTATAGTCTATAGAGGAATAAGATAAACTCAGAACATCAGCTCGTATGTGAATTTGATAAGTATTTGAGATCTCTGAGGGATACATCTGGCTTTTGACAGCAGGTATCTTCGCAAATATGTGTATAGGTTATATGTATTGCCTTTTGCCTAGATAGGACAGTATGAGACAAGACTGGAGCCGAGATTTAACCCACAGCTCTCTGATGTTGAGATCTTTCCTTTGTAGAGACACATTGGGTCTTTTTCTCAGGAGAAAAATCGGAGAAGCTGGAGACTTACACAGTAGCTTGTCATTTAACGTCATTTAGGAGAAACTTCTTGAGATGTTAAAGAGATCAAATATTTGATTCCTGTTTTCTCACCATGACTCCCAGAATCCATCCAAAGCGAACGAGTTTGACTTTGGGTCGTTCATCATCCTCTGGTGGTGGAGGAAGATCATCAGGATCCGGCTGTTGGCAGAAACAGAGAATCAACACCAAATTTCAAAGTGTTGCCATCCAAACCATATTCTTCATGTACAATATTAAATAGACTCAAATATATGTGTTAATAAGTTAAATTAGACAAGAAATGTCATTCAAATAACTATTTAATTCACGTTTACTTACTGGTTTGCGCAGAACATCCAGTGATGGTCTGGTGCTTTTTATACGTCCAGAGAATGTGTCGTTGGCGTAAAAGTCATATTTTGGCACGGGGTCAAGCGAGTTGTAGAACGACATTTTTTTCTTGTCCAGGTCATCCTCTCCTTTATCCACGGTAACACCTTGAGGTGGGACATTGTTGTCCGGGCGCCGCAGACCCGGGATTAAGTTTCTGATACGTTCAATATATTTGGCCATCGTGGATCCTGTAGGACTTTAAACTTTAAGAAGTCGACCTGCTTTAATCCTTGTGGAGATCACAGAAATGTTCCAACACATCCACGGAAATCACAGCGCCGAGGCGAGTGGAGATGAACTGACCTTTCTCTGCTGTCAGGAAACAGTCGTGTTTACTTTTATACCTTAATAACACACACCCATTATTAGACGTACACAAACATTTTTTTGTAGAAATACAGTTCTTTGTATTGTGTGCTCTTGCTATCTTTGAAGTCTTCTTCAGAAATATCTACGAACTGGTTTCCCAAGTTTTCAGATCTGCCAAATGGAGTTTGTCTAGCAACAGTTTCGATGTGTGAACATTACATATCTTTCTCCTAAAGTGAGCATCATGAATGAAATGATTACAAGTTATTGGTATTGGTCTGAAATGACTTTCATAACCCCATATGACTGGACGGGCCTGGAAACTCGCCCTAAATCTGTGATTTTTTCCCACGTTTTGAAGCATGTTTAAAGTTTGTCCAGCTGTTATCGGAGAAGCATGTGCAACATCTCAATCCTGCTCACAGAATCTGCTGGAAATTAAGAGACACAAATCAGATATTTCAACATATTGACTGTTTCTCCTAACAATTACATGAAATGGAGAGATTTTGCTCTTTCACAGCTCATCAACTTAATCTCAAATAGTTGTCCTGAAATAAAACACACCCAAATGAGCCACTCATTGTCACCCAGTAAGAGTATAAACTGAATGCAGAAAGCAGCTCAGATCACTTGATGTGAAATGTTTAAGTTCATATTGAGATCTCAGATTTTTGATGGCAGACTTTTTCAAACACGAGCACAATCTGAGACATTGTTGAGATCTCTTCTGAAACTCTTGAGGTTATGGGGTCTCTCTCTCAGGAGAAACATCTGACAAGTAGGAAACTTTAAGAAGTTCTTTAATTTTAATTTCACTGCTGAGATATTAAAGATTTTTTGTTTCCAAATAATAAAAAGTATTCTCCAATTGCTTCAGATAGATCAGTCTGTACAACTGATTACTCATTAACTATCTGTTTACTTTTTTTATGTTATTTTGCCCAAAACACATGCTTGAACATGGTAACTGAGTCATTGCTAAGATTTCTTCCTCCTAAAACACTGAAGGGAATTTTTTCGCTGCTATCTTCCCTCTCTAAACCTGCTTGCATTGTGAAAAGCACTATATGTATTTAAACTTTGCATCAATGGAAAATGAGTCATTATGACAACACATAAAACTTAGTAGCAAGATAATGAAGGTCATGAAAATGTAATGAGAACATTTCAATAATTTCTCTGTAAAAGAGCCTTGTTTTTATATGAGAAAGACAATGATTTGAACCGGCAGTACCAGCATATGTGTGTTGTCTGATATCTGCTACTTTCGCCTAGTGTTCCCATTCATTTGTTGTGAGTACTAACACGCAAATGTTTTGTTGATGTGGGTTTTCTTTGGGAACAATTGTTCCAACTACCTATACTGGGGTATTTGGTAAACACACCCACATGCCCATCTAACCAATCACACCTTAGTATGCCGGTTGTGTTTACTGGAACCATCATGCTTTTCATGAGGGCAAAATATGGATGGCCAAAGGATATGTAATTTATAGAGTGGACATTAGCCAATCAGTTAGTGTTTGTGTCCATTCCTAGAATTTCGATTTCAAAGAGCAATAAACCTTTTCCACTGTTTATACAAGTTTCATGGAACTGCATGCCATAAAGAAGTTCATAAAAGTTTATTTTATGAACAGTAAAACTTCTTACCGTGGCTTATTTGGTCATTTATTGGGCACGTTCCCATTTTGGTGGGCTTGTCCACTTTGTGTTAGTGACCTTGGGTCTCGAAATGACATCTCTGTTAACAAGTACAAAGAATAGTACAAACTATAAATTAGGTGATAGCCTACAGAACATTTTCATGAATTATTACAAATTCTGAATAAACTGCTGGTGATTTTAGTGTGTCTCAGATCTCACTATCCAGCATTTTGTAATGCTTGTCTTCCTTTCTGAGCAAATACATAACAAATATCAGGTTTATACATGATTATTTTTCTTAATTTTATGAGATCTTTAATGTTACATGAATAAATACAATGATTTTTTTTTCACATGGTCACATTACATACAGTTAAATTCGGTTTGTGTTTGATTTGATGTGCTTTTCAACAGTATGTTCTTCCTGAATCTCACCCCAAACAGAAACATCATGACTGTGCTGCTAAATAAGAGTTATTTCTAAAAAAAAAGTGCACGTCTACGTTGTGGTAAACAGAGGAAAAATGTTCACTGAGGTCTGCTGGGTTTCTTATTATGTAGCATTTGCGTTTATGGAAAGTCAAACCATCAACTCTGATGAAAACATGTTTCATAACCTAAAGTTTGATTCTAAACAAGTTCGAATTATAGCAAAATTATTGTAAAAGTAGTTGTTTTTTTGTTCATTATCATTCGATATCATGTTCGATATCATCACATGGACATTATTAATCACTAAAAATATTTTTTTACTTTTATGTTAGAGAGAACATGTACATTTGGCCATACTTAAGATATTTAAAAATGATTAAAAACAAACATATCAACTTACTAACATATAAATAACCTACATATAAATAACTTCTTTTAATGCATGGTTGATGTGCATGTTGTTATGTTTTTCAGCTATGGACAATTATTTATTCAATACATCTGGCATACTCCGTTTCAATAAGTGGCTATAAAAAAACAGACATATATCTTTCAATGCTTAAATGTCTCTTACTTTTATAGTCATAACAAGAATGCGTTACTGCGCTTTATACTGTAAAATGTAAAATGACACCAGATAATATCTGCAAATGGTGTGACCGGTATGAACTGGCCTATGTGTAAAAGTAAAACGTTATGCATATAGTTTTAAAATGAAGATGGACATGTACACAACACAGTTACCGAACAGTGCAAATCTACCAGCTCTCATCGAGAAACCTTGAACTTTTGCTGAAAATCCCTTTGACGTGGCAAATGATAACGTCAAACAGTTGAGCTTTTGGAAACGTGTTTTGCTGATGGACCTCTTTCGACATCTGAACAGATTCTGATCTGTCAAACAAAAATTTAAAAATGTCTCGAATGAATTTTCCTTAAAATATCTAATTTATAACTGAACAGAATTTGTGCTCTTTTTTGTTTTAGAAATTATACCAAAAACACGACATGTCAACATGACATCGTTTAAACTATGACACAGAAAATCTGTTTTCATGTTTTTATTTAATCAAAAACAAACTTTCACAGAGAGAAAAAAAAAAAAAAAAAAAAAAAAAAAAAAGTACGGTTACACAAGTGAGAATTTAGATATTTCATATTTTCTTTTAAGGCAAGTCAACCCAGGTGAATAGCGTAAAAAAAGTACTAATAGATATCACTTCCCCAGTTGATTGATTACACACACACACACCAAATGTATTACAATGTTTCTATTTCTTAGTGCAATTTAATATGAACTAATTTGCATAGTGTTCTAGAACAAAAATCTAAACATTGAATAAAGCCAGGTTACAGAGCCAACATATAGAGTTAAAGGTTTTGACATTAGGGATTTTCATAAATCAGAAAATACTGTCAACAGCCAGAAAAAAAAAATCCACAATTTTTCAGAAATAAAATGTAGAAAATCAGTCAAATTATATATGAACAAACCCCTCTGTAAAAACCTTCAGAATATAGATAGTAATAAAAGTGTAAAGTTGAATGTATGTAAGTGCTGCTGAAGTGGAGATGTATGGCTCAGAGCAAGAGAAAAAACACTAATTTTGAGAAAACGGCCTTTACATATATGTACGGTAATTGAAATCTGCAGACGCAAATAGATACTGTGCTATAAAAGATACTTAAAAGTGTATTTTGGATGTTTTCTTTTCAGAATAGTCTGAAAAAACTCTATGAAAAGCTAAAAAGCCCAAAATCTCAAAATTGACAGATGCATGAAAAAACTTTGCATGTCCCTTAACTAACCATAATTCTCATGTTAAACTAGATAAATAAATAAAAAAACGTTCTTATTTAAGAACTGAGATATCTTTTAATGTATTCCTGATAATCCTCATCAGATAATACAATACTTGTAACACTATCTTCATAATAATTTTGATTTAATAATTTTAGGATCTTGTATACTTAATAAAAGACTTAATAATTTAAGAAGCTTTTCTGTAGCTCAAACAGTAGAGCGTTGGCGCTTGCAACGCCAAGGTCATGGGTTCAGAAATGTTCAGATAAGAATGTAAATTGTGTACATTGAAATGCAATGTAAGTCGCTTTGGATAAATGCATAATGCATAAATGTAAACGTAATGTAAAATGTAAATAATTGTGTCCCCTCTGTAAAGGTTGCATGTCTATCGAAATGAGATCTACTGACTCGTAAGCTATTATTAGCATGCTGTTGACTTCAGGGAATTACAGCGTACATGAGTGCCGACCAGACTGAGTGCTGTAAACAGAGAACGGCAGTAAGGAGAAGTATTGTTTTTCATGGAAATTACAAGAAAAGATCTGCCCATGGAATGGGAGGAACGCTGGAGAATAGAGAAGGAGCGCAGGAAAAGGATGATAGAAGAAGGAGGAGAGAAGTTTGAGGAAGAAAACAGGAAGCTAAAATGGATCAAGTCCTACAACGACAGCAGGATAGGAATGAACGTGAGGGCAGTGAAGGACAACGAGTGCGATAATATGGAGGAAGATGAGCTTCTACAGAGGTATCATAGACAAAGTTACCCAAGCGAGATCTTCCAGACTCTAGGGGAGATGAAGATGGAGAACATCCTCACGGATCTGATCCTGAGCACCGAGGATGGGATGAGCTTCCATGTTCACTCGCTCGTCTTGGCTGCGGTGAGCTCCCTCATCCAGCAAAAGCTCCAGGAGAGGGATGGAGATGAGAAGGAGATCTCGCTGAGATTGGGTCCCGAGGTTCGCGGTTCGGGTTTGGCTGCAGTGGTGGAGTTCGCCTACACTGGAGACATCAGCAATCTGAACAAAGACGACATGCCACAGATTCAGACTGCAGCTCTTAGTCTTGGAGCTCCAAGAGTCCTGGAGATCTCCAAAGAGGAGGAAGATGGAGGTAACAGGGAAGAAAACCTGAGAAAGATCTCAGCGGAGGAGCAGATGAAAGTTGGCCTGCAGTTCATGAAGGACTTATGGGCCAAGAGAGTGGGATGTGATGTTGAACTGGTTGCAGAAGGAATGGTTTTCCAAGGTAAGACACCTTGAGACATTGTAACATCCTAAATATGATTTGTGCAAGAAAGAGGGATGCTTGTCCATGACGAGTCACCACAATGCTAGTGTTGTGTCTGGTTGCCAGGATGTTGCCATACGGTTGCTTCATTAGCCCCTTTCACACAGCAATCCCAGTAAATTACCGTTAATTTGCCAGAACGAATTTACCTGTAAATTCAAAAATGTACTGTTCACACAAACGAGAGCGTTCTGGCTTTTTACCGGGCAGTTCCACAATACTGTTTAGTTATTGTATCATACTTGTTGTCAAATCTCTTCATCCGCCTGGACGAGGAGAAGCGCTTTAGTTTCGGTGTCACTCCAATTTGTAAACAGTGCTGATCTGCAGCATGATCATATGAATGGCCCAGAGCCGTTGGTCTTTCAACGGCTTCTGATTGGTTCAAATCACTTCTTACGTCAGCGCAATCTGACCTTGTATGTGCAAAATACCCGTAATCTTCATTCCGCGTTCACAAAACGCATATACCAGTAATTTACTGGTAGTGTTCCAACTTCCCTTACTGGTAAATTGCCGGAACTAATTTACCGGTAATTTACCAGCATTTTACCAGTAAAGACTATATGTGTGGAAGGGGCTACTGTTTCTAGGGCACTGCTAGGTGGCTGTTTAAGGAAGTGTTTTCTTATGGACTTATTATTCAAATTTGAATGTTTACATTTTTTTATTTGAACAGAAAAACTGACAACCGTTTCCCCCTCCATTTTGTCAACTGCTGGGCTTGACTTTTATCCCGCTGTAGAAAAAGACTAAAACAGTTTAAAAGTGAAGAACAGAGGTAGAGAGAAAAATACAGTTATGTCGATGACATCACAAACCTTTTGAATCCATTCCATCCATGCATTATGAAAAAAAAAAAAAAAATTTGAAAAAAAATGCTGGTCTTGACTTTTATCCAGCTGTAGAAAAAGACACAAAATAGTTTAAAAGTGAAGACAATAGGCAGGGAAAAATTACAATTACGTCAGTGACATCATAAACCTTTTGATTCCATATAATCAACACATTTTTTTACTTTGAAAGTTTTAAAAACTTGAATCTGAACAGAAGATAATGACAATTGTTTGTCCCTCCATTTTGTCAGATGCTGGTCTTGACTTTTATCCAGCTGTAGAAAAAGACAACAATAGTTAGTAGCTAGTCTTCAATAGTGAATGACAGAGGTAGAGACTTTTTTTCTGTGCCATTGCCTGAAAATAAATGAAACGAAACGAAACTTCACAAACCTTTTGATCCCATCCCATCCATTCCACAGTTGTATCAGTGACCATTCAAATTTGAATGTTTTAAATTACATTTCAATAGTGTTCTTGAACAGAAAAATTAGCATCTTTAAAAGACTACATTCTTTGCCCTCATGAAGCTCACAGGGTGCTACTGGCAGCCAGCAGCGACTACTTCAGAGGCATGTTTACCAGCGGCATGAAGGAGAGCCAGCAGGAGTCCGTGTCTCTGCTGTTAGTCGGAGCCGGAGAGCTTGAGCCCCTCCTGAACTGGGCCTACAGCGGCGCTCTGATGCTCGGATGGAGCTGTGTGTTCGACCTCGCCTCTACCTCCCTCCAGTTTCAGATTCAACCTGCCATCTCGCTCTGCCTTGAGTTCTTGGAGCAAGAAATGGATGTCCACAACTGCCTGGACGTGGCGTCTTTCGCAGAGGCCTACGGGATGACGGGGCTGATGGAGCTGGCTGAGGATTTTATCCTGAGACACTTCCAAGAAGTATCTGCCACCCCAAAGTTTAAGGACCTCCCGGCCGAGAAGCTCCTGGCGTTCCTCCGATGCGACGCGCTGTCCACTCCATCAGAGCTGGCTGTTTTCCGAGCGGTCGTCGCTTGGGTGGAGACCGATCCCACTGAACGGCTCCCGCAGGCCGAAGAGCTCATGCAAGCTGTGCGTTTTTCATTCATGACCTTCCGAGAGTTTCGAGAAGTTCGCGCTGTAAACCTGAGCATGGAGTGCAGTGGAGAATTTGAGGTTGATCTCTACAAATCGGCACTAAATGAGTTTGGATTTGGCATCTCTGACCGTGTGGCACAACAGCGTGTACGTCACCCCAAAGATGCCCTGGTTTTGGTCGGAGGCGATCAGCTGAATCCAGACATGGATCAACGACTTCCCAGCAAGCAGCTCTGGTTTGTTAACTCTCTGAGAAGTGGAACGGGCCTTGTGAAGGAGATAGAGTGGAGAATGCTGGGCGAAATGCCGGATCGGGCCAGATTTAGACATGGTGTTGCGGTCCATGATGGTCAACTGTATGTAGCTGGTGGTTGCCACTTTTACACAAAGTATGACGTCATGAAATCTGTTTACAGGTAAAGTAGTGCATACTCGTATTGGCACCGGCCATTATATATTTAAAACCGTAATATCCTATATACTAAACCTAAACCAATCTTGACAAACTATATATCATTTGAAAGCTTACAATTTTTAGTTTTCATTTTTGGTGATTTTTAAAATACATTACAGAGGAGCCGTGATTTATCAATTTGCAACAAGAATATGTTCATACTCCTAAGGCGTGTTCAGACCTTTATTTTGAAGTAGTGATGAACATGAAAAATCATGAAAGAATGGTAGAAACCTCAGTTTGTTTTCATGCCAAGAGTTCAAAAGATAGCATCCATTCAATTATTTAAAAAAAAAGCTCTGAAAACGTTTTAATATAAAGAAAAAAACAATAGATTTACCATTTGTGAAGTGGCAGCGAGCTATAATGCACATACATGATCTTTCTGTGTTTCTTAGAGATTGAATTCATTTCAAAATCTGCCAAACTTCCAACACTACTTCTGAATAGGATATCTACTTCATAAATTGTATGAAAATTTAAAAAAATAATGGTTCAGATCACTCAAACAACATATGGAAATTGATGCGCCCTTATATGGGCAGTACTGTCAACTAGTGGAGAAGTGTGGTACTGCGCCCAAACTAAATCTCACTGAAAGCTTATTTTTTAAGTTTTAAGAGATATCACCCTAAAATTTTAAACACAACTTGTTCAGATTTTTCCCTTTGATTTTTTTTTTGTTGCAGTTTTAGAGTCCACTAGGTTTTGAAAATATATTTTAAATAAAATATGAATAATTAAATTGTTAACGTTGTACATTTTCATAAACTCAAACTTCTATAACTTTTTTTCTGTTTAACTTTCTTAATTTATTTCACTTCTACAAAAATCTGCCAAATGTCTTCTTAAAAACAAGACCAATCTTACATCTATATTACAAAGCATTCTTGAATTACAACCATTTAAGTTCGGCATGTGCTTTTCATGTCTATTTACAAAAAAGGGGGTGCCGCTTAATAAGGGGTTTTAAAGACCTCACAAAATCCAAAGTCCGCTTTTGTGGCTTGATTTATCAAACAATGTAATAAGGTCTTTAAGTCTTGTTCTATTCATTTAGCTAAAACCATATAAAACACAGAATTTGCATTGCATCGCAGTTTTTCTGTGGGTATGTCAGCCTGTATTTGTTCACTTTTCTTTCCCCTGTTGCTCACTCTCTCTCTCTGCTCATCTGCATCAACAGGTACGACCCTGTGCGAGACCATTGGGAAAGGCAGGCTGACCTTCTGGAGCTGAGGAGTAACTTTACGCTGGTGGTGAGTGGAGACGCCCTGTATGCTGTCGGAGGAGACAGAGACATCAACACAAATCTGGACAGTGTGGAAAAATTACTCACTAGAAACAGATTCCTGGAGGTAGGAGAAAATGTAAAACAGGATAAAAGAGCAAGATAAATCCTTTCTAAAAGATTCCTTAGTAATGATTAACTTTATTCTGTGAAAAACAATAACTGACTGACACCTAGTGGCTCTCAGAAGCACAACATACAGTATCTGTAAATGATGGAGAATCTTTGGACAATCAAAGCCAGTCCAAAGTTAAATGTTATTGCTCTTTCAGCTTTGTCTCAGGCTTTCTCTTTTACGGTTAAATGGGATAATAAAACATAGGCACAAATGAGTCATTTGTAAATGCTTTGTAAATGTAAACAGCTTCACCCATCCTTTGGACCAAGCCTTAAGCGGCCATGCTGCCACCGTCTGGGGAGGTGAAATCTTCATCTCTGGAGGCTTCACTGCAAGTACCAATGCCTGCCGTCGATGTTCCTCTACCACCCAGTGAGAGGAACCACATACCTCGCTGACATGACCCACGACGGGCCCAGCACTGCATGGAGAGCATGAGAAGCCATTTCTATGTGGCTGGCGGGGTGTGCAACCTCAATAAGTACTACACCAACCAGCTGGTCTGCGAGATGTACGACCCGGGACACGACACCTGGACCGTGTTCACTCCTCTTCCCATTCCCCACGTCGGCGCGGCCTCTGCCGTCCTGGAGGAGAGGCTGTATGTTCTTGGCGGTTACTGCCAGGAGGACTATAGGGAGGCAAGGCAAACTCACCGCTACGACCCTGTGACTCAGAGATGGGACAGCATGGGAAAGATGCCCGGTCCCGTCACTGACGTGCGCGCATGCCTCCTTCATCTACCCGAGCACATCAGGAAATGAGAACAATATGTGTTGCTTTTATTTGTATAGCCTTTATGTCTACATTCATAATAATAGACATAAAGAATTTTCTCTCAATTAAAACTCATATGGACGAGCAGCAAGTCTGATTGTCAAATTAAAAGTCCTTACATTTTATAATTAATTTTAATCAGAAACTATTTGAACTATTTTTATTTATACATATCATTATATAACCATTAAAAAGCATGTATGTTGCTTGAAATATATAACTGTTAACTTAAATAAATTAAATATGAAGAATCTAATTTATTTAGGCTACATAAAGCTGAATAAAAAATAAAAAATATACAGAAATTACAAAAAACTAAAACTAATACAAATGTTAACAAAAATCACAATCAAAAGTACTAAAACTTTAACTAAAATAAGATCAAACAGACTCTATAAACAAATTCAAACATTAAAAAAAGCAACACGCCCAAGAAATAATAATAAAAACTAAAAAAATAATTTGTTCCTTTAATTTTTTTTTTTATTATTTTTAAAGAATCAAATTCTTCTGACGGAGCGTCATGGCGACTATAAAAGGCGTTTTCTCTGATCTGTCAATCCTGCCACGAGCTCCAGTATTATTTAAATAGCACAGATACACTTTGTCTGACAAGGGAAATACCCTACAGTAACAGATCAGCATTTTTCATGTATTCCTATTTACTGTCGACTGTTTTGAATAGGTTTCACCGCGTCGTGAATGAATCATTCGGTTCAGGTTTGTTCATTTTAATGTACTCACTCAAAATGGTTCAAATGCTTTCACTTAATACTTTGGAACAACACAGAGAGAAAAAAATACAATTGTGGATAAGGTGGATATTTACCTACAATCCGCTGAATCCACATCTTCAAATGTTTGTTATTGTCGGTCAGCGATGACTTTACTGTTGATCAACACTTGCATCTGGCGTTGTAAATGACTCTGTTCTCAGGTGCAGGTCAGATGTTTGCCAACAGCAGAAACACTTAACAGTTCTCGAGAACAGTAAACCTATCACAAGTACCATGACATTACCATATGTATATGAATTATGTGATACTGATTATGAATTAGGTAATCTATACTTTACCTTGGTACTGCCACTTTATATTTTCCTATAATGATCTATGTGTCATGTTAAATCTAGAGGTGATTTGAAACCCAATAGAAATGTAAAATGTCGCTCACCAGTTTAAACACTGGATGTTTTAGTAAGCCTACAGCATTTATTTACAAAAGTAAGGGAAGCTATATAGACCAACTGTACCTCTTTTACATGAATGGAGGCCTGTGAACAGTATTTTAACTTCTGTTTACTTCTGTTGATGGTCATCTATTATTCACCTATGGTCTTGATATGTTGATTAAATGTATTGGTGCTTGTATGTTGTGGTAAAATCTGCATCAAAAGTAAAAATGCACAAAAATGCACACTTTTACTATATGTTTTAAATGTGTGCATTACAGGCTCCAAATTACAAAAATTCATTGCTTTTATGAGCATACATGAAACATATTTTAACGTTCATATAGCCTAAATAAGTAAAATATGCATGATAACCTTATGTACTGTATATGAACTGCATATGTTAAAAAGACATGCATTTGTAAGCTGTGGTAGTTCTCTTTTGTATCGTGTCATGCACATCCAGTTGTTTGTCTTTGTATGTCTATCATGCTAAACGTGGAGATTCTTTCACCTCTAAAAAACATTCAAATGTAAGAAAGTGAAATGACATATTGAAGCAAGATGGCCAGTTTTTAGGCCGGTATGTTGGCTGGTTAACTATTAGATGCCTGAATTACACCTGAACTTTATGAGGACCTTTGAAATGGGAGCTCGCACTACGTCCTCTAGAGGACACTTGGGGGAACGCCTGATCGTGAACAGTGTCTGAATCACAACAATGTCATTGGCCTGTGACGTCACTACTGGTGCAATCGTGATTATAAAAAGTATTAGATGTCATCAGTTTTTTTCATCTCAGGATCCGTGTGTTTGTGTACGCGGGTGAACAGCTGTGTTCAATGATCAGTGATGAGTTCGGACAAAGGATTATGGGAATTGCAGTTCATGAGTGGATGTAACAGTGTGGGGAAGAGACCTCTAGTGGACACTCAGGGTACGCCAACCAGACACTGTGACACAGATGAGACATTGTGCCAGTATTCCTTAAAGAAAATGTCTGGCTTAGAGGCTGGCATTACCGTGGACCTGAGTGAGAGACTCTGACTCTGGCATCTAAGTCCATTGAGTTTGTGCTTGTCACCGATATTTACGCAGTCTTTCCCACAGCCTGGTGGCGTGGGTTTTTGCTTTCTCAAAGTGTCCTCTAGACTAGAGTACGCAGTGCAAGTTCCCATTCAAAAAGTTACGTTGTCGGCCAGCGACATTGACACATTTAAACACGTGCTTCAGACACCAGTCTCGCTGGAGGCGTTCCCCAAAGTGTCCTCTAGAATACGCAGTGCGAGTTCCACTTCTCAAGGAAACATGGTTATATGCGTAGACATTTTTCCACTTAATGGCTGTTCAAATTAGCAGTGTATTCTGATGAAAGAATACAAATATTTGGCTAAAAATTCAACCAAACCATTGATTTATTTGTATTTGGGTGATTTATTTGTATTGGGGTGATTTATATTGGTATTGGGTGATTTATTTTGTATTTGGGTGATTTATTTTGTATTTGCAAGGAGTTTTATTTAGTTGATTAGCTGGATAGAATAAAGAGAAAAATACGTTTGTTCCTCAGACTGGTGGTAGACTTTAAGAATAAAGCTGGAGGAAAGGTTTTAGGAAAGAACATATGTATAAAATTTTAATAAAACACACTATCACAGGATCTTTCCCTCTACAGAACATACTATTTACACCAATATGAACAGTTTGTAACCTACAAGATAATGGAAATTCACTTGGGCAATTCTAGAAAGTGTTGTATTGATTAGTCAAATCTGAGTACTTGCGGTTCAGTTTTTCCCTCAGACATAAGCCGTAAATCTCATGACCGAGCTAAAAACTCCAAACTCTTAATCATTAACCAAGGGTTGCTCTATACAAATAAGAAGCACAGCGACTGTATATCTTTGCTCTTCTCTTTAGCACCAGAGAAACGTCGTCATGGCTTTATTTCAGATCTTCTTCATCTCCATAATAAGTTCCTGCATGCCCCAGGATGCGGATATCATGACTCCTGCGGTGAATATCTTCTCTGAGTTGAAGGAGCTTAAAGCTTCGCTTGATGGGCTGAGAACAGATCTGAACTCTGGCTAAAAATGAACTCGTAGAGCAGAAAATCTTGATTCAGGACCTGCGGAAACAGGTTAAGGGTAAATTCTCCAATTTTATGGGGTTTGGGGGTACTGGACATTGTTGTAACTTTGCAACTATTAGCATTTAGCATGAACAAGCATTATTCACATTTCCTTGGGGAAATACTCTTCTCCACACACAGAGAGTCCAAAAGTGGCATTCACTGCATCCATGTCGGCAACAGAGGATACAAACCGAGGGCCTTTTAGTACAGAGACCAAACTCATCTTTGATAAAGTCCTAACCAACGTTGGTGATGCATACAGCCCTGTCACAGGTTACTGTATATTCAGTTTGACTTTCGTGGTAAAAAAAACAACAAACATAATAATTGTACTTTGTAATATCGAGATCCTTGCTTTGTTCTGCTCTGTATAGCATTTAAAACCAGAACGTACTCTATGCAAGTACACAAAGGTAGATACAGAGTATTTTTTATGCTCCAGATTTGGTTTAGTTGCTGCTTTATACTATGTGTCTAAAATATCTGTTGCAGGAGTCTTCACAGCCCCTGTTAAAGGTGTGTATTACTTCAGGTACTCAGGCTCCGCGTTTGCCTCCCATGATATGGGTCTGAGCATCTTTAAAGGCACAGCACGATTTGTGTCTTCATACGAATATAATTCTGGGGAGCGCAACGACCAAATGTCCAATGGAGCCGTGATGGAGCTGGATGTTGGAGAGGAGGTTCACGTGAGGCTGTGGGGTCAGATGCTGGATCTTGTGGATCCACGGTACAACTATTCCACTTTCACAGGATACCTGCTTTACCCACAGGATCTGCTTCTGTATAATTGAATCAGCGTGAATTATTTAGAAAAATGTCAAAAAAGAACAGTCCTGAAAGTGTATCTCATGTTTCTTCAATGTGATTTAAGAATTTAATTAAAATGTTACTATTTCAGATATACAGACACAAACAAGTGTTCCTCTATTACTTAACACTGCATGAAAACGGTCACATAATATGTTAATATCTGGCCATGATAAACTTCAGTGTAATTTCCGGTTTGCCGGATGAATGTGGAAAAATCCCTGAGCCAAATTACACAGAACAGTAAATTTCCAGAAATACTTGGTGTACACGGACTTATACAGGAATCCATGAAGTTTCATGGACATACACACTGATGGCTGAGGGTGTGCAAACTGCATACATAGTGCGTGATTACTGTTTTTAATATCAATCATTCTGATCACTTTCTTTATTCCACTCGGCTCATGTAAATAATAAAATATTCACCAGGAACACTTAAGTTGAAAAGCCTTCTGTCTCAACCGTATTGACTTTTGTTATTATTCTCGTTCACTGACTCATTCATTAAACTTAACAGCCAATCAGAGTTCTGATCTGAGTTCTGAAAAAAAAAACACCATCTGACTTGAGCCAATGGTGTGGAACAATGAAACAACCAAGACGCTCAACACAACCCAACATTGTCCGACGGCCGATCGTCGGCTTAGTGTGTCCCTGGCATTAACCATATCCCTACCATAAGTTTTCTCTAAACTCAGAGGGACATGATGGTGAGTAACACTGATGTAGAAGCACCTAACTCTGATTGTAAGCCTAAACTTGACATAAACTGTAAACTTGTCCCTCAAATCTTTTTGTTGAATGTTTTTCCAGGATCACAAGATATTGAACATATTGTGCTTGGCGAAATCAGATCCTGCCATCTTGGCTATCCAAATAGGTAGTTACCCTAGACTTCTGTTGTTTTATATAAGTTATTATAATGCAAACTGTTTCCGAATTTTCCAAGTGAGTACAGTAGTGCCAAAAGTGATGTCTGAGGAGGATATTTGTTTGTAATGGCCCTACAAGTTGATTGAACCATCAAATATGAGGATAACCATCTTCCATATGGAAGAACATAACACTAAACTTGGTTAAGGTATGATTCTCTCTTATTAGGGGCCAAGCACTGAAGGTGCGGGCACCTATTGTATCTGTTCCCGTTCGTTTCTTCTTCTTCCGACTGGGCGTCTATGGCAGCCCATAGAAGCGTATGCGGGAAAGTTGTTTTGGTTTGATATTCTGATAGAGGACATTCCCAACATCAAATACACCAATTTTGGTGTTTCTAACTCCTTTCCCTCTAGCGCCACCACCTGTCCAAAGTTTCAGAAATTGTATGCTAATAACTTTTGAATCGTAAGGCGTATCAACAAAATTCTTTTTCCTCTGATTCCTGAGCTCACGACGATTCGATGCACCCTATGACGTCATTTTCCGTCATAATAGTGTTCCCGCCATTTGAATTTTCCAAAAAAACTACTTTTTCGAACTCCTCCTAGGCCGTTGCTCCGAATTTCACGAAAATTGAACCAGATCAACTCCAGACCATGACGACAAAAAGTTATGGAATTCAAGTTGATTCGAATTACCGTTCTCGAATACCGCGCAAATAAATTTTACGTAGCGCTTGCAAAAACAGACGTAAGGCCGTATCTCCACAACGCTTTATCGGATTCAGACCAAATTTGGGTACATGTCATCACAAGCATGACCTGAGGCTACATGCTGCGTTCGGCGCAGCGCCACCTACTGGTCCGGAGATATGAAGAATTTATATTTTTGCTTATAACTTCTGAACGGTTTGTCCAAAAATCACAAAGTGGTCTCATTAGATTCAGGGCATCGTGCTGAGTCGACTGATATCCAATTTTCCCCATATCGGCCATTTTGGCTGTCGGCCATTTTGAATTATGTGCTAAAATGCTGTATTTTATGAACGCATGAACGTATCGTTACGAAACTCAGTATGGGTCATCAGTACAACGCCCTAAAAGTACTCAAAAATTTATGAGACAGCGCCACCTTTTGGTCAAAAGTTATAATGAAATTTCCAAAAATGCTAATAACTTTTGAATAAATTTGCCTATAGTAATGACACTGATCTCAATAGATTCCTTGGGTTATGCTGAAAACATAGATACCAATTTTGCCATAGTCAATCAAAGTTCCTGTCCGCCATCTTTATTTTCTTTTAAAACCTACTTTTTCGAACTCCTCCTAGACCGAACGTCCGATTTTCACCAAATAGCGATCGTGTCATCTCCAGACTGTGCCGAGTAAAAGTTATGGATTTCGTGTCGATAGACAAAACCGTTTTCGTATACCGCAGTGGCAAAGTTGAGGCATGATGCCAAAATGACTATTCAGGCTTTATATCTGCAATGCCTTGACATATTGACACCAAACTTTGTATGTGTCATTGTCACTTCACTCTGACCACATCACATCAGTTTCGTAACTGCGCCACCTATTGGTCGAAAGTGATAATCATATTTTAGTTATTGTATGTGATTTTTTCAACCATTTTGCCAAAATTCATCTTCAAATGTCTTTAATTGCTCCTTGCTGCAGTGGGTCTCACACTCCCAGCCACTTTGGCATGTCTTGTCGTCTGCTGCTTCGCTTGGCCCCGGTGATTGCTGCTTGCAGCTATATTTTTTACATGTGTTTATAATTTCTTTGTATGACAGCCTGCCAAAAAATTATGTCCGCACAATTTGGCATGTTTGTGTTGTCATTGTGTTGTCACAAATAAAACAATTTACTCCAAACATAAACTACGCAATGTGCTTACAAAATATTTAACTTCCTAACAAAGTATACCCATGCACACAAAAAACTGTCAAATTAATATGCTGGATTAAATACAAACTTGGTTGATGGATCAAATTTATCCTCAATTTGAAAAAAAAAAAGAATATGTTGACATTATTGTTAAGTCGGTATACTGAATTGTACTGTAATATATCACATATTGAATATACTTCTTAATAAACTGAATGCACACAGTAGAAAGAAACTAGTTTCCTTCTTTCTTTTTTTATTCTAGAAGCAATCCTCAAAACAAATATTATATACATATAAAATCTGGCATAAAGATTAGAATATTGTGTGTGTGTGTTTTTAAAGACTACAACATGCATAAGCAATGCTTTTTTCAGGGCTTAAAAAACAGAAGAAGAAAAATACAATCGGTTCACTCCGAGCAGAATCAGTATTTTAACGTTTCTGTTTATGCACTTTTTCTTTAACAGTATCGTTCCGAAAACGGTTTAATTCAGAGGATGATTTGACAACTGAGCGCGGGTATTTCACTCACGTTGGAGCGTCAAAGTCAGATTTGCATAGGTCCTACCATTTGAATTCATGATTAAAATCTTAAACCGAACGATAACATAACGTTATTAACCGGTTAATGGTGTTTTCAAATAAGCGTTTCTGTTCAGAATGTTTAAACTTGAAGCGTTGTCTAATAAATTATGGAAATTCTATCAATGGCTGGGAAAGAGTTAATACTCAACCATTGCCTTGCTGTGTGTATTGTAGTATTTTTGTTTTTCTTCATATATATTGTAATATGAAAAAATGTCACCAGATGATTGTAATAGCTCTATTTGTAAAGAATGAATAATTATAGGATAATGGGTTGTATTTGTAGGGGAGTGCTCTGGATAGAAATAATAAACAAATTACAAACATAGATAACTCAAATAGAAAAAAAGATACAAATGAAAATTAAGCAGTGATGTTTTTTGGGTTAGTCTAACCGTATTCAGGTACAGCAATTGAATAATCAATGTAAAATAACACTGCATAGTCTTAACTGTGTAAATGAAATATAATTAATACAATTTATCTTTGTTAAAGCTACAAAAGTATTTTCTATTGTTCTTTGGTTAACATTGGTGACACAAACAGCTGCGGGTATGTAGGCTGCCGTTACTTTAAGACGAAATGCAAGGATCCAATATAATGATACGCATCCGTTTCTTTATCAATTGTTTACAACACAAACCGACAGTTTTCATGAGGATACTCACCAAGATGGGCAGTGTGACTTAATTTGGAGCGCATGTGTCTATTCAAGCTCAAAAAGAAGAGAAATTGAACAGAATTCGGTGCTCAAGTTCTGTCTGCGTGTCTTTGTGTTAGATAACAGTGCGCAAGATCCATCTTCTTGTGTTTTATGTTAAAGTGCCGGACTTAAAAATGTATGCAAATGATAAACTTTCTCTCTATGATGGTAAAACCTTTGCAAATAATCTGCGAACCGGGGGGCAGTTGGTCTGTACGGATCACAGATCTTGCGATGGTGACTATCGCGGATCGCGATATTGATGCTAAAACGATATATTGCGCAGCCCAAGTGTATTGACAATTTATTGTATTCAGGATATCTCCTCTTACTTTCTAAGGTGAGTAGGTATGGGCAGCACACAGGCCGCTATGTATGTGTTCGGGCCTGGTGTTGTGCTCATGTTCTCCCAATGTGCTATTGCAGGATCATAGCGGTGCACGGATTTGATATCCTTGTAGTTATCATGGCAGTAGCCTCCGATTACGTAGATCTTCCCCTCTAAGACTGCTGCTGACCCAACATGAGGCACTGGGAATGGCATAATGGCACTCCAGGAGTTGGCCACAGGGTCATAGACCTCACAGTCTAATTGATCTACCAGATGACCATCAGCTTCGCTTGAAACCCCACCAACCACGTACAGATGGTCACCAAGGGTCTCCATGCAGTGCAGCGATCTGTCATTTCTCATCTCAGCCAGGTAAGTGGATCCTCGTTCTGGGTGGTAAAGGATCATAGACGACAGGCATTGATACTGGCTGTTTAAGCCTCCGGATAGGAAGATTGTGCCATTCCATACACTGGCTGCATGACAGCATAGAGCTTGGTCTAATGGGCAGACAAAACTGGAAAGAAGAGAAGGAGAGAAGGGCCAGGTTTACCAACATTACTCACTATTATAGCCGAGCTATTAGAAAGAATTTGACTTTTGCTATACATTTGCAATATGTTCCATGATATTTAAATCTACCTTACTATTACTCTGAATAAAGTTATTTAGTAAAGTAGGACATGATTCAGAATTACATTGTTGTTAGTTGTGAAACAACTTTCCTAATTAATCATGGAAAACGCTTAATGAGGATATGGGGGATACACATACAAGACATATAAGTAAAATTATTAACCTGGCTGTCGGTCAATTCCTGGTGACACAAACCTCTGGATAACATTTGTGAAAATTAAACCTTAATACAGTACAGTCCATCTATCAATCTCCAACTTGTTTTCATTTGTTCAAAGTTAAATTATCCGCAAACAAATCAAATATTAGGTTTTATCTGGAGTTTCGGTCTTGAACAACATTCAGACATGGTTAGGGTTTGCAGTTGTGTTTGGTCTGTGATTACTTTCTAGATATGTTTCAAGAACAACAGCTGATGTTGTGTGTGCTATTTATTTCCTGTACTAACCTCCAAGAATTTGTGTTGGGACAGTAGACCTCTACACTCTCCATGTTGACCCCCGACTCTCTCTCTCCTCCAATAGCATAGTTTACCATTCAGGACCACTACAGTGAAGCTGCCTTTTCTCTCATGCATATCAGCCAACCTTTGCCAGGAGTTTTGGATGGGATCATACCTAGATCAGAGATTGAACAAGTCCATAGTATGAGGGGGTAAACTTGAACAAGGTTAGACAGAAAAAGCCTCATATTTCATCTTACATGTAGGTGCATTTCATTGTATCAGCTTTGCCATAATAATGCCGTCCACCAACTACGTAAAGCTTCCCCCTTATCGTCCCAACTCCATGACTGAATCTTGGTTTCTCGGGTAAAGTTCCCAGCATTTTCCACTCTACTTTCTTCACCAATCCGACATGGTTCTGCAAAGAATTGCTAAACCACATTTCCCTGCATGGTCTATGTTTGTCCCAAATTATCAGTGATCCTCTCACCCCCAACAAGGACTAGAGTGTCTTTAGGCATGTAGACCCTGATATTTGACTGGACATCTGAAGAACTGGAGAAGAACGCATTAAATAGAGACTTATAGAGATTTTTGGCACCAATTCTAGGCAAGGATGTTACAGACATGACTTCATTGAACTCCTTAAAGGTCATGAGAGGAAAGCGGATGGTCCCCCATCAGCTCCTTGGCGAGTTTCACCCGTTGTTTGGGATCGGCTTCGATCCAAGACATGACTGCTTTGAACACAGGCAACTCAGAGAGAACGTAGAGGGAGTCACTTTGAAGGTATTTCTTAAATTTTTCTACAGGAAGATCGTGGAACTTCGGAGTGATTGACACGTCTTGAAAGTGCCTCAAGACAAAGTTATTGGCAAGTGCAAGTAGGTCAGACATCCCATAGGCCTCTGCAAAAGATACAACGTCCAGGCAACTGTAAGCATCTATCTCTTGGTCCCAGGAAGTTAAGGCATAGTGAGTAGGCAGTCTGAAACTGTAATTGAAGAGATGTACAGGTGAGATCAAACACGCAGCCCCATCCAAGAGTAAGAGCTCCACTGTAACTGTAGTGGAGGAGGGCCTCAAACTTGGCAGCCCTGACTAACTGCAGAGACACCAATTTCTGCCTGCTCTCCTTCATGCCGCTGGTAAACATGCCTCTGAAGTAATCACTGCTGGCAACCAGGAGCACCCGGTGAGCTTCATGGGGGTGGGAAATAAATACAAGTTTATGAGCAGTTTCGCAAATGCAGAGGGCATCAAAGTAACGCTGTGATATCTACATATCTACAACATGAAGGCATCATCTAATTTATGCATTGCAAACTTAAATCATATTAACAATGTCTTACCATGAAACACTCTTCCCTCTGCTTCAAGCTCCACATCACATCCCACTGTCTGTGTCCACAGCTGTCTGATATGCTGTAGACTATCATTCATATGTTCCTCAGCAGAAAAACGTCGTCTACCTTCTTTCTTCCCTATTGCCTTGTCCTGTTCTCTGTGTTCCTCCTCTGTGCAGAGTTGCAGGACTCTCTGAGCTTCCAGGCTAGCAGCTGCAGTCCTGACCAACTCCACATTTGCTTTGTTCAGACTGCTGATGTTCCCCGTATAGGCAAAGTCCACCACTGCTGCCAACCCCGGACCATGAACCTCGGGCCCCAAACACAGTGCGATAATCCGTTCTTGTCTGGGCTTCTGTCTGAGCCTCTTCTGAATAAAGTTACTGACCGCAGCCAGGACAATAGAATGGACCTGGAATTGATGTCCGTCCACTGTGTAGATGGTCAAGTCAGTGAGGACAGAATACAACATCATGTTCTCCAGAGCCTCGAAGACTGCACCTGGGTACGCTGGATCGGGGTATAGCTTCTTGGGATACATGTCGCAATCATCAAATCTTCAAAACTGCAATGTCCATCATGTTCATCTGAGGAGTCTGTCGTCTGCTGCTCTTGATCTCTATAATGTTAAACCTCTAAAAGTTGAGTCTTTTTCATTGGTACTGACAGAGGCAGCTGCAAAACAGTTATCATCACCGTTCATCATATTTATCGTGAGCTTTATCACTGCCGTTATCTATATGTTTACAGTTAGCAACCATTTGTAGACCTAAGCGCTTAACTGTTACTATACTCTTCATCATTATTTTTGTTGTCGTATTTATCGGCATTCTCTACATTACTGTTGTTGTCATATTTATTGGCATACTCTTCGTCACCTGCCTTATCATTATTGGTACACATAACAACGTCACTGTCACTGTTTGCATGCATGAAAGGAAAACTAACACTACATCCATCACAGTCATCAACAGCCTTCTCACTTTCATATGCTTGTACATGCAGCTCCTCTTCTTCCGACCGCTCATATTCCTCACCTGGATTCTCCCGGTCTTCCTGTTCTTCGCTCACATCCATCCATCCATTTCCACCATTCATGTTTTCATCCTCTCTGGCTGTTCTCCATGAACTTCTCCACTTTCTCTGAAGACACTGCTGATCCATTGCCATTGTGTCTTTAGGTTTCTGTAAAAAGCAACCTGAATGTCCTCAACTAAATGTCAAAAAGCCAACAATATCCTTGCTTTTGTTAAAAAAAAATGAAAAAAAAAGAACAATTTGCATCAAATCTGTTTCTTAACTTCTCTTGAATCTCTCTGTTGATGTGGGATCTTATGCTGTAGTCAGGTATGCAAAAAAGATCAGTGTCTCACGAGCTCACACTGTTATCATCATAATGCTATTTTTACCTCTAGCATTCAATAAGATCACATCACAAGCCATCTAATGTAATCACGTGCTCCGCCATTCCTTTTCAGATAATGTCACCAATTCCTCTTACTTTCCAGCTGTACCACTCGATTTGATTAAAGGGAAACCAGTTGTAAACACCATTGTGTGTCAACTTTAAAGAACATCATGGCAAATAATGTCTTCCACATCAGTCTAATATATGTTACGCTTGCTTTATTGTGATGAAATATGCAGTTCTCAGTCACATTACATCTAAAACATCTAAAAAGAAATTACCTTTTGCACTGATCCTGGACCTTTCCACAACTCAACACTGCACTGGGATGATAATAAAAGAGGAACTCCGTGACCTTGCCCGCGTGAGAACACTGTGTGACTGCGGTGTTCTGGCTCAGTTCTGAAGTGACTATTATGTGACATGAATTGCCAAATATGTATAATGGTATAAAAAAAAAAAGTGTTGTCTTTCACCCTCTTTTTAAAAAAAAAAAACATTTTAAAGCTCTTTTAAACTGATGCTATTTGCTTTGATATTTATCACCTAGGCAAATGCAATTCCAACAGGTGTGAGTGGCTTCAATTTCCAGATACCAAGAACATGGCCACCCATACTCGGAATTGACCAAATGCATTTAACCCATTCAAGTTAGTGCATATACATTATGAGCAGTGAGAAGTGAACACACACACACACACTGCAAACTGTGGACACACAAACCCGCAGCGGTGGGAAGCCATTTTGCCATAGGGGGTTTAGGTGCCTTACTCAAGGTCATCAGAATAAAGAAAACCTGCAACCTTGGGGTTACCAGTTTGACTCTAACCATAAGGCCACGACCGCCCCTATTCTGGGCCATAAGAAACTTCTGAGTATGTTCTGGGAGCATGTGATGGCTTAAGGCATAAGATTCTGATCGAGTCAGTAGACTCGTGTTTCTCCTCCACAGCCTGGGAATGCTATCTGGGTCAGCCCAGGGCAGGTATAAACAAGCAATTTATAGACTTGAAGGTTAATATTTTTCTTTTTAAAAATGCTTTAACTGAAACTTTACACGATAAAACATTTTATAGATTTACATTTTTTTTTTAGTTTTTGTTTATTTGAACGCTTTAATACAATTTTCATATGACATTTTTGTCATTAACAATAATGATAATAATGCATACTGCTATAATATAGCCTGGCTACATTCTTCTAACACACACACACACACACACACACACAACACACACACATGTAGTCCGAATCATAAGGCTTCTCCATGTCTTTTGTCTGTCCATGTATGGAAATCGTGAATACGCGAGACAACAGATGGAAAACCCGTTGCTCTTTAAGAGACACAAACAGAGGAGCAAATGTCACTGTCAGCCTTGGATTGGAATCCTGCCGGAGATGCCAAGAGGCCACGGAGAGACAGGCAGAGATAATGTGCTCATGCTAAGACTCTAGCAATGCATAATTGCCTTTTCAGTAACGATTTAGATTACAGCCCGGAAAGTGATTGTACAGTGTAACCTTCTGTATAGTGTACCTATAAAGTACTTACAATGTAAGTATAAGGGACAATATGTAAAGTTTGGGAAATAAAGGGGTAACAACCAGGAGAATAAAACAATATATATTTATACTGTAAGTATTATAGAACTAATGGGTACTTATACTACTATTATGATACAACAATCAGATTTGGGACCAATTTAGTAAGAACATACACTGTGTACCTTTTTGTAATAATGGTGTACCAATACATACTGGTGTATACAAGATTACACAGTAATATTTTTAACAAAAGTGCATTGAAAACTAAAACAATTGCAACTTTTGCTTAAACATTGGGGAAAGATACTCTTGTTTCATGTAGTGATGCTTTTTACCCTCTTGTTCCCTCATGTAGTTACAGGGTAAGTACAATAAAAATACATACGCACAATCTTATATCACTGACTCAGAAACCTTTACTTGAAAAACAAATTAATTAAAAAACAGATTTACAACACTTCTTTTTAATTTAAAACTGCTTTTTTAAATCAACAATTCATTTCAAATGCTAAAGTCTTGACAGAAAGTTGCATGTTTTGTCGCCCCTTTTTTCTCTTGCTTGGCTTCTTCCTTTTGTTCCTCTTCTTTTTCTTTCTTTCCACTGATGAATCTGAAGAAGAACTCAAGTCTCTTGCTATTCTGTATTATTAAAAGAAAATGCAGTACACCCAGAAATGTGTCCTCACCATTTACTCATCTTTTACCCTCATGCCATCCAAGATGTATACGACTTTCCTTCTTCAAATTAACACAAATGAACGTTTTTAGAAAAATAAAAAAATACATCTCTGGGAATACATATAATGCAAGCTCATGTGTTCCTAAAAGTTGGAGCATCAATCAGCAAATACTGCAATAACTAGTAATCCATATATCCCAGTGGATGCATTAATATCTTCTGAAGTAAAACGATAGGTGTTTGTAAGAAAAAGTACAATATTTTAAACTTTATCGCTATCGCTTCAGAACAACTGTAATAAGTTGTTTTTTCAAATAAAGGTTCCCGAGTCAGTGATATTAGATTGTGTGTATGTATTTTTATTGTAGGCCTACTTACTCTGTAACTACATAGATTTTTTTGTGCAATTTTTTTGTAAACAAAAAAATTGCAATAGTTTTTAGCTATACTTGCCTTGAAACATGTACATATCTACACTTTTGCTATAAAAAAAAAACTGTATAAATGCGTAGATATGTACCCTGCAATTTTTAAAAAGCCTATACAGTATGTATTGGTTCACCATTATTACGAAAAGATACACAGTACTTACTAAATTGGTCCCAAATGTGATTGTTGTATCATAATAGTAGAATAAGTAACCCTTAGTTCTATAATGCTTACAGTATACACATCTTTTTAATTCTCCTGGTTGTTATCCCTTTATTTCCCAAACTTTACATATTGTTCCCTTACACTTACATGTAAGAATGTACACTATAACTACTGAAAGTTATGCTGTAAATTCGTCTTAATTACGCAGTACTTTCCGGGATGTAATCTAAAGCATTACCACCTTTTCTAATTAATAAAGTGACCAAAAGAGTCTGGATATCGAAGCCACTCTCACACCTGTGGGAATTCCAAAGCAAATGGTATCCGTTTAAAAGAGATTTAAAATGGTAAATAAAATAAAGGATGAAGGACAACAAAAATATTTTTTTTATTTACCATTATATTTGTCAATGCCCTGTGTATAGGCTTGAAAATCAACAAATACTTTTGCAATTTGGAATTGCTAAAGGTGCTGATAGGGATCGAGGACTGTAGGCTTACATCAGGGTCTGCTGGTTTCCACACCGGGGGAAGCTGTAATCTGCTGACCGGTCAGTCTCACACTTGTGTTAGTCACATGGTCAAGGAAGGGATAAAAGTATAGATTAACAGTTGCCCTGTCTCTTCTTTTTTTTTTCTCAGGGTCCCTTTCTTGGGTCCTTGACTCCTCTCTTCGTTGTCTCTTCATCTTGGGGGCCTTTCTCTTCCTCTCTGCCCTCTCACTCTCTCTCTCTCTCTCTCTCTCCTCTCTCTCCTCTCTCTCTCTCTCTCTCTCTCTCTCTCTCTCTCTCTCTCTCTCTCTCTCTCTCTCTCTCTCTCTCTCTCTCTAAGGTAGCAATCTACATACATGCTTGGTACAATTAAATGTGTTTATACAGTTTTTACATCTAATTTGTAACCAATTCAAGTGTAACCATGACCAAATACTGTGCTAACTAGTTTTGATTAAGTATTAACATTAATGTGCTACCTATTGCAATACAATATCGTCACACTATAGAAATGCTCTCTCATATATTTGCATATTACAGTATTTTTGAATTGCTAAAACACTAAAATCCATTCTCTGAACCCAATGCTCAGTGGCCTAACACCATTTGTCGAATCAGTCACTTTGTAGGCAAAACCTTAAACAAGTTCAGGTAGTTAAGACACTGTTTGTAAATGTCATCCACTCTTTTTGCAAAACTCTAAACACATTCTTACTCACTAAAACACATTTTGCACTGTGTTGCAAAATGGTAAATACATGTGGCAAAAGTTAAACACAACTACAACACAGCTGTCATCGTTTACACACAACAACTCAAAATTGTTCACACTTGTTTCTAATGATGTGATCAAATCAGTTGTCTAGAATATAAGCCAGTACAGGTGGCCCAGGTACATTGAGTGTTGATACCACAATGGATGGAAACAATGTGAGAGGAAGAGGAGGAAGAGGAGGATGATGAGGAAGAGGAGGAATAGGAGGAAGAGGAGGAAGAGGAGGAATAGGAGGAAGAGGAGGAAGAGGAGGAAGAGGAGGAAGAGGAGGAAGAGTTCGAGTAAGAGGTGGTGGACGAGGAGGAAGAGTACAAGGACAACGAAGAGCAAGACCAAGAATAGTCATTTCAGATCAAATTCGGGCAACTGTGATAGACCATGTTCTTGTTCATGGAATGACAATGAGGGAAGCAGGACAAAGAGTACAACCCGAAAAGAGTTTTTCTCTGCGTGGCGATGGAAGGTCTATGACCGTAACCCATGTACAAGGGTAAATCTTTTACAGGCAATGGATTAGGCCTGTGATGGCATAGGTGTGGAGTGTTGTCCAGCTGGATCCGGCACACGAGAGGGTTCTTCCCATGTTGCCTAGGAAGGGACAACATTGCATGTGATGTGGACGAAGTCCTCTGGCCGGACCCAACACGAAGACGGGATGCTGAGGCAGAATGAGTCTCTCATTGACTTTGATTTTGCAATTGCACAATATTTTGTGTAATACGCTTTTCATTTAGAGTTGTCTTTGTTGAAAATATGAAAAATACAGAAATTCAATACTGTATTACTTGCAGTACTTACAGTATGCAATATATTTGCTGTACTGAGTTGAGAATTATTTACTTTTATTTATGGCAAAAATATTTTCTATATGCAATAAAAAAAAAAATATCTGTAACCACATGCCCTGGACGCTGTGTTGTCAATTTTTTGATGTAGTGTCTAATGAATGCTGATGAGTGTTTATATATTGACTGGCTGTGTTTATGTTTTGAAAGCATTGTTTGATTTTGAGCACAGATCAAATGGTTTTGAGGCAAGTGTTTGATTTTGCCAGAAGAGTCAGGGGTTTTGTGAATGTAGTTTAAATACTGGGGTTTGTGTTTAAAGTTTTGAGAATATGGGTGAAGGTTTCAAGAAATGTGTTTTAGCAATTGTGAAATACTGTATAACTGCACATATTTCTGTCATTGCTATTAGTAGCAGTGGGTGGTAATAGACAACATACAGTTTTACATCATCTTAATGAGAATATTTTTTTTGTGTGGGTTTTTTGTCATATGTCAATCCTGCAGCCTGACCCACTGTAGTGAAACCACCCTTACATTTCCAAATGAGCCTCTTTGACATGTCACGTGCACATTGACTCTCTATTGGCCCAGAGAACTGTCAGTCAAGCAGCCCTGAGGACACGCCCCTTCTGTTCTGTAATGTCCAGTGGCACTTGAGTGATTCATTCTCTCTCACTCTCAGCGCAAGGACGAGTGCTCATCTTTTGCTAGTGACAAACAAACCTCTTCCAAAGCCACAGCAACACCTACAGACCATGAGTGGACTGTGTGCTGCAACTCAACCAATAAACAGAGACATTTTTCTTCAGATCTTCACTTAAAAGCCTATACCTCCTAAACCAAAACTCAAAACTTTAGGAAAATAGGTGAGGATTATCGACATATGATTCTAAACACCCATGCAATGTTTTATGGAGATCAGACCATAGGTGGCGCTATAACTGTTAAAAAGCTTTGAAAACCATATATTTCCTATGGTAAATTGCCTGTATTGACTGTAAATGGCATTTTCCATCTGTTATGTAAGTGGTTACATGCTTGCTAAAAAAAAACATAATATATTTTTATGCATATGTGCTTAAAGGCCTTAAACGCTTGAACCCCGATAAACGCTGCTTGCAGCTTTAATTTATACTCGTGATTGCTGCTTTTTGACTACATTTGTTTACATTTATGGCATGTTGAACCACTTCATCCCACTTATTTAGCAAAATTTCCAGGTCTTAAGACAGGTCTTAAAATACTGTATTGCATTAATTAATTCATTTTGAATTCATTACATTTATATACCGCTTTTCTCAGCACTAAAAGCGCTTTACACACCAGCTTACTGGGGGAGAGGAGACAGTGATGAAGCCAATTATTATATATATATATATATATATATATATATATGGGGATGATTAGGAGGCCATGATGGACAGAGGCCACTGGGCAAATTTGGCCAGGATGCCGGGGTTACACCCCTACTCTTTCGAAAGACTTTTTGTCTTGGGATTTTTTGTGACCACAGAGACTCCGGACCTCGTTTTAACGTCTCATCCGAAGGTATAGTGACAGTATAGTGTCCACCGTCACTATACTGGGGCGTTAGGACCCACACAGGGTGATATGGATGCTGGCATTGCGCTTAAGACCATACCAAAAATAAATGTTGAAGGACAGGGTTATAGGTCTTTGTTATTCCTTAATGCCCAGATACAGGTGATCATACACCAATGACAAAACCTGCTGGTGAAAGTCAGTGGGAACTAGTACTTGATAAACTATGCTCCACTCATTCTCTAAAGTATTACTTTTGTGCCATTTTCACAGAAGTCAATCATCCTTAACCAAGAATGAAACAATGTCAAATTCATAGTTCTCCACCAATTTGAAACACTTTACTAACGAGGGATTATTATTTTGAGCTTTAATACATTTTTCACGAGATACAGTTAATGATAAAGGATCACCAACTACAACTTCCATCACCTGGCCATTGTCACAAGACTTGGTTTCTGCAACCTCTTGAGTCTCCTCATCTGTACATAAGACAGAGTCAGATAAAGATGTCATTCCCTTAGGTTGGGCACGCGAGACAACGCTTGCAGGAAATGTGCTCGGGTATTTCTGAAACAACTCATTGGTCTTAAGCTGAGTAAGGTATTACCTTCCCCCTGGCTGAATCTTTACCTACAATGAAAGACACACCTTTCACATGCTGGACGTGCGCTTACCTCCACAGAATCTGTCACCAAGTCAGATTGGCAATGAATCCGATGTATGGGCACCTTCATAACCTCAATACTGAAACCACTAGCCTATTGGATCCTACAGACGATTGATCTGAAAAGTGCAACACAACAGCACATACAAAAGACTGTGCAGCTCCTGTATCACACAACATCTGGACTTCAACCTGGTCCTCCATTTTACCTGTCAAAGAAACAAACCCTTTTATTAGAAAAGGCAAGGGTCTGGCATTTTGTCTATCTGTTCAGAAAGCAAACATGAATGAACAGAGACCACAAGCACAACTTCTGTCCTCTGAAAGTACGGTTTAAAAGATAAACAGTCAGCTATCACATATCTTTTCGTATGGCAGTAAAAACAGCCACGAGTCTCTTTAGACTCTAAAACTTGCATGTAAGCCTCTGGCACTAGCTCATATGCGCTAAGTATGATATTTAACTACATCGTATTTAAGGCCATCTTCCAAAGGCAAGGTAGAGTACACTTCTAACACTTTGCCGACCTATTTGCTTTGTAGCAGAAATGACCAAACATCCTTCGGCCAACCTAAGGAAGTTGCTATTCTCAAAAGCATTAAAATAACTATAAATGTCCGATTCTCTAAATTCAGCACCAAACCAATGCATTTTCCCACATCAAATGTGATGCTGGACCACAAAACCAGTCACATGGGTCAATTTTTTGGAATTGATATTTATACATAAGCTTTCCATTGATGTGTGGTTTGTTAGGGTAGGACAATATTTGGTCGAGATACAACTATTTGAAAATCTGAGGGTGCCAAAAAATCGAAACATTGAGAAAATCGTCTTTAAAGTTGTGCATTTATCTTCACGATTGTGCTGCATTCACTCACAAAAATACATGTTTTGTATATTTACAGTAGGAAATGTACTAAATATCTTCATGGAACATGATCTTTACTTAATATCCTAATGATTTTTGCCATAAAAGAAAAATCGATAATTTTGACCCATACAAAGTATTGTTGGCTATTGCCACAGATATACCCATGCGACTCGAGACTTATGACTGGTTTTGTGATCCAGTGTCACATATGTGCTGAATTAGACGAATTATCACTGCACAGAGGACACCGGTGCAACCTTAGCCGCTTCAATCTCCAACTTACGAAGCTTCACTTCTTTCACGGCTTGAATTTCGAGCTTGCTGACCTTCAGACGCAGATCCAGCTCTGCTTGTGCTTGTTCTTCCGCCTCCATACGGAGAGTACAATTCACACCTTCATCTGTACTTCCCTTCTCGAACTGGGAGTACCTGTGAAACGGGTTCAAAGAGTAGCAAAACTGCCCCGACATCAGCCTCAGCCATGGTCGCTTTCCCCGCTTCAGTAACAAAATCTCCAATTCAAACAGTGCATCTATCACTTCGGCTTTAACTCGGTCACATAGTTGATTCGCCTTCAGCCAAGTCTTTAAGGACATTTTAAAACTGCTGAGACTTGCACAATCTCTAATGTGAAGTGGAATTAAGTTCCACTTTTCTACTACAGTAAATGAAAAAGCTGATTGACCAAATGTAGTCTTCCTAAATTGAGTGTAACAGTCACCTCGTCCAGAAGCCCTGGTGACCCTTACCTTATCTCTGCAAAATGACACACATTGCTTGAGTGGGGGTGTTGCAAGATCATGAGTCAATTTATACGTCAGGCACATGTCTGCAAAACAGAGAAAACTGTCAAAGGTTAATAGGTTGTATTTTTGTATGATGGTGCAGTGGTTGTAGTTTCTTGTTTTTTTGTCAAGAACTTCCACAGCTTGTTTGTAAAGGGTACATAAGGGTTTTAGCGTAGTCACACCCGCCTGGGACCAGCTTGTAGAACAGTAAGATAAATGGGAGAAGATCATTGAATGCATAAACAGTTTAGCTGCGGCTATTGGTAACTGGTGTCTTATATGTCTAAATTTAGCTAAACTAGCTCTGACACAATTGGAGATCTTTTTTATGTGTTTTTTTAAAACTTAAGTTAGAATCAATAATTATGGCCCAGATACTTGAAATGATCAACAATATGTATCACCTCTCCCATAATACAGATATCAGGCTGATGTTGTGTAACACTCCTCTTGATAGAGAAATACATGCCCACTGTTTTGCTTACATTAATGGCGCTTTTCCACTACACAGTACCAGCTCGCCTCGCCTCGACTCGCCTTTGTTTGGTTTTCCACTGTGTAAAAGTTGTACCGGTACCTGCTTCCAGATACTTTTTTTCGTATCAGCTTAGGCGATACTAAAATGTGACATTAAACACGGCAGACTGCTGATTGGTCAGAGAGAATCGTCACTACTCACTGCGTCATCATTGCACGCGCCAGACGGAGTATCCTGAATAACCCCGACATTTTTAAATAGTTTTGCCAGAGATTGCGTGATATAATTACTAATATTATGTAAAACAGCATACACTCGATTTCCTCCATTGTCCTGTGTGTGTGGGTAGTGGGTGTGTGTCGCGTCGCAATGACGATCAGGTACTATTGTGGAGGTACTCTCTGCAATGGAAAACGGAGCGAAAAGCGAGCCAGGGCGAATTGAGGCGAGTCCAGTTGAGCTGGTACTGGTAATGGAAAAGCGCCATAAGAGTAAGACAACTGAGAGTTAACCAGTCTGATACTTTGGTTATAACTGCAGTAAGTGTTGTTGCAGCTTGTTCTCCAGTTTGTGCATGGGTATAGATAACTGTATCGTCTGCGTACATTTGGATGTGGACTTCTGGGCAAATCAATGGCAGGTCATTAATATATAAGCTAAATAAAATTGGTCCTAAAATAGATCCCTGAGGGACACCGGTAGTGCAGTTAGCAAAGGAGGAGTATCTATCATTAATCCTGGTGCACTGCTTTCTAGAATCTAAATAAGACATGTCAGAGCATTGGGAGAGAAATTAATCTTTGACAGATTGGATAACATAACATATGATTCACTGTATCAAACGATAATAATTCCATCATCTCTAACGAGGGAATATCAAGGAAACTCTGCAATTAAACGCCATGAGCAATCTTATTAGTATTACCGCAAACTGAATCTCTGCCATTATCAAAACAACACACAATTATTTTGAAAGTTACAAACGACGAGTCCCCAATTATGTTATGTCTCATTATTTAAGATGTCTAGGGCTAATAGGGTATGTAACATATAAGTAATAAAGTTAGATAAATTAAGAAAATATTTAAATAAAAGACACGGGCTCAGTTAATCAATGACTTGTGTGGTGAAGTGAATCAGGCAGAGACAGTTATAAATTAAAGTCAAAATCGTAAAGAAACCACCAGATTATGTTTTACTGTAAAACAAGAAACAAATATTTACAGAATATACACATATAATAATTTGGGACCATGAGCCTAAGAATCATGATAGTCAAGAATGAAAGAAAGAGGGAAAAGAAAACAACCAAAATACACCGCAGATATAAGTTATAACAATTGTTAATTGTGAAAATAAGACACTCAAGACTTGCTGTCAAACTATATTTTTATTTGTCTTAAAATCCAGACACATACTTTACAAATTACCATTTTTAATTTACAATACAATTTCCACAGGGAAAAATATGTATATAACATAAAAAGGAAAATATGCAGTAAGCAAATATGAATAACTGTGAGATCTGGAATAAGCTGGAATGAGGTACAGATGCAGATACAGATTGTTTTAGCAAATATAAACATGCAGCTGATAACCTAGAGGAAAACTGTGAACGCTCACGCTCAGATAATGAACTAATGCAGAGGGATTATGGGAAATCCTGAACTCATCTGACCCGACTCTTGTGCTTCTGTCAGTTCATATTGCGTCTCGAGACGGTTCAAATGCGGTAAACTTGTCATAATTATGAAACAATTTTCAGTTTAATAATTGAAACTTAGTATTTCATAATTTTGACTTATCTTATAAGTTACTTTTTTGTCATAATCATGACTTTTATAAATAATATTTCATAAATATTACTTTTATGTCACAATTTTGACTTTTTATCTCATAATTATGACTTTGTACGTCATGATTTTGACTTTTTATCTCATAATTGTGAAAAAAAAAATCAGTTTAGTAATTGAAACTTAGTATTTCATAATTTTGACTTATCTTATAAGTTACTTTTTTGTCATAATTATGACTTTTATGTCACAATTTTGACTTTTTATCTCATAATCATACCAAAGCATTTTTTTTTTTCTTATGTGGCAGAAATGGTCTTCCACAGATAACACTGTACAAACGAGTTTAAAATGAAATGTCTTGACACGTTCAGGTAATGAACTAATGCAGAGGGATTATGGGAAAGCCTGGACTCATCTGACCCGACTCTTGTGCTTCTGTCAGTGAATATTGCGTCTCGAGGCGGTTCAAATGCGGTAAAGCCTTAAAACAACAGCCCCTTTACACAGAGGAACGCATCCATGAACACACATGAAGAATCAGGAACAGATGAAATACAGAATAAGCGACTTAAGAGCATATTTACACAGAAAAAGAGTTTGTAAAACAATTGACGCTTGCATAGATTCAGCCCACATGTGGCGGTGGGCTTTGGCTTCTCTCCCACACATGAAGAGTTAGATAACAATGATTTACTTCATCGAGATGATGGATGTTGTGCACGATTTAAAAAACGTTTAAAGGGTAAAAATGTGTTCTGGCCGTAAAACATCTTTATTTTGCCCTCAGATGCTGTTATAGGTGATGCAGCCTTTCTAGAATCGTTCTGAAGTGACTGAAGTCTGGTTAATGTACTAAAGGTCATGGCTAAGCGCAGATGAGGATAGATCTCGCTCTTCAGGGTGAACATGGCCTTCATCCTCCTCGTCTAGGTCAAGAAAACCTCCTCAAACTCACTGAACGCCCACTTTACACCATCGTATGAAACTACTCCACATCTCAAAGAACCGAGTGCATGGTCATTACTTACATCTTTTGTATTATATTAAAAAATATAGACCTATATTCTCATCTTACTAAACTGCTGAGTCCATCAATTTGAGCTCTGGTGCTTTTTATTATTATTATTATTATTATTATTTAAAGCCAATGAAATTTCAATGTGAAATGTAATTAGCCACAATTACAGTAATTTTTCCTTGTGAAGAAACGCCTTCGGTAAAAAAGTACAGCTTTATACTTGAACACGAGCGATTACGTGTGGAAACTTGTTTTTGACTATAGATACTTTGACGTTTGACACAGAGTGTCATTAAGAGTGCTTTCTCTTAATTACATTATCGCTGTAATTACACACTCACGTCATGCATCCAAATGTGCTTTTTGTCAAATGAGTTTGATGTCTTTGGCGTTCGATAACTATGGAAGCCTATTTCCACCATATACAGAAGAATCTTGCTTAAAACATAAAATGTCCTAATCATGACGACATAAGTTGAAATTATGACATAATAAGTCATAATTATGATAGAAATGTCATAATTTTGTCATCATTATGACTTTGTATCTCATAATTTTCAGTTTCATAATTATAACTTAGTATGTCATAATTTTTTATTTGTGACTCATAATTATGACGTAATTTTCAGTTTCATAATTATAACTTAGTATGTCATAATTTTTTATTTGTATCTCATTATTTTGATGGAATTTTCATTATAACTTAGTATGTCATAATTTTGAATTTTAATCCCATATTATGACAGAAATAATTCATAATTCCATAATTATAAATTAGTATTCCATAATTTGTTACTTTTTATCTCATAATTGACCTTCGTGTGACTTTTATGTCAATTTTGACTTTATCTCATAAGTATGACTAAGTATTTTCATAGTTTCATAATTATAACTTAGTATGTCCTAATTTTGACTTTTTATTTATTTACTTTTTTGTCATAATTATAACTTTTATGCCATAATTATTTTTTTGCCATAAGACTTTTTTTCTCATAATGACTGTATGTCAATTGTCTTGACTGTATATGACATAATTATGAATTAGTATGCCATAATATTAACTTTTTATCTCATAATTATGAAATACTTTTCAGTTTAATAATTGTCATAATTCATAATTTTGATTTATCTTATAAGTTACTTTTGTGTCATAATTATGATGTTGTATGTCATGATTTTGACTTTTTATCTCATAATTATACCCAAGCATTTTATTTTCTTATGTGGCAGAAATGGTCTTCCATAGATAACACTGTACAAAAGAGTTTAAAATGAAATGTCTTGATTAAAAGTGCATGATGTAATATTACTGTACATGTGAACTGAACGTCTGTATCCCGTAGGAGGATTACAGTGATGTCATAAGGCGAGGTCAGGTGTCTGTGTGCAGTAAGAGGAATGACATGAGAATGATGATAATAGACACGGACAGCGGGACGATGAGCAGATAGCAGGACACCGGCGGGGACAGTGGGACGGGGAACGCTCCGAGGAGCCATTTTCCCCCGGCGGGTTTGTCATCCGTCACGGATTGAGTGTCTCGCGCGGCACAGCGGCAGATGACCAGCGGACGGACCTGAGACACACTCTCCTGCGGGACGGAGAGAAACCATCAAGAGGAGGCAACGGCCAATCGGGTGGCTTCAAAACACTGTTACTTCATTTATATTAGTCCATATGTGATGTTTTACATATATAACATTGTTTTACTTGTGGCATTACTTAATATAGTTCAAGACATTTTAAATAATTTGAATGTAATTGCCAAGGCAACATTTTAGTTTAACATGAATTTCCAAATTTACTTAAAATAAAAATGAATATAAACATATAAATGAACTAAAAACAAATAAAAACTATATTTAAAACTCTGATAAAAAAAAGTACATTTATATTTTAAAAATATATATTTAAGACGTATTAAATAAACAAATAAAATGTAAAAAAACTTCCTAAAATTAAAAAGAAAATGGAAAATATAAAACAAAAAACATTAATAAAAATATAAAAATAAAAATATATAAAAAAACTATAATAGTATATTAATACTAAAATTATATATATATTTATTATTATATAATAATATATATATAATAATAATAATAATATATATATAATAAAAATATATATAATTTATTATTATTTACTAATATGCATATATTTTCTATAAAAATAAAAACAATAACTTTTTCTTTATTTTACATGGTCAAAAAAATCCAGTGCTTTTATTATTTGATTTTTTCATTAACTAGATTGTATTATTGAATTGAATGCATTAGTCATTTTGAACACAATTACAAATGTAAGTAATTTCAGTAATGGCGAATAATGAAGACGTATATTTGACCTCCAGTATGGTCCTGTTGTGTGAGCGATGAGGACTGAGTCGGAGACTCCAGCGGTGAGTCCTGTGGCTCTGCCCACCGTCGTCTTCGCTCTCCGTCGTGTCCTGTCGCGTGATTCGCTGACGCTTCCTCTTCCGGGAGCTGATTCGCTGGAGGGAACCCGCAATCTGGAGCCTGAACCAATCACAATGCAGAGTTGTAGAAGTGGATGCAGTTCAGCGCGTGTGTGTGTGTGTGTGTGTGCGTGTGTGTGTGTCACCTGCTGTCCGTGTCCTCGATGTCTGCGTCTGCATCACTGTCTCCCTGAGGATGAGACTGGACACACTCCTCCTGAAACACGAGTCACACACTGAAACACACACACTTGAACTCATACATTTAAAGTCGTGCAAACCAAGCGACAACCTTCCTGTCTCTCTCTTGAATCCAACACAGAAGTGACGTATACCGCAGTTCATGGACTGGCCACTAGAGACTCAATCCCATAGACCCCCATGTTACAATGCCCAACTTTACAGCAGAAAGAAACGTGTTTACAGTCTGGTGCAAAAAGTGGTTTTGACGACTGTTAGGGGGTGAATGTTTTTTCATAACTCATCCGTTTAAATTGTATTAAGCCTTAACCCTCATCCTTCCCTCGCACTCTGTAACAAATCTTTCCCTCGCGGGTCAAAATGACCCGAAGCCCTAAAATTATACTTATTTTTTTTTGTTTTTTTGTCCAGAAAGCTTATTTTATTTTTCTATTTTTAAAGCATTTTTTTATTTTTATTTACCTTTAAATTACTAGATTTGATCAATGAATAATACAATACATAAATAGAAATTTAAAAGGTACAATATGTAAGATTTTTGTAATAAAATAACCAAAAATCACTTGCACTGTGTGATATATTTCCTGCAGTTGTGTACTTACAATATCCCAAAAGTTCACAAAGATTTTTAATTTCAGAGAAATTCCAATTTTAAATAATTCATTTAATTTGTCGCCTGTCACTGACGTAATATCCGCGTTATCCCTGGTTTCCGCTCGTACTGCCATAGTAACCATGGCGACAGACGTGGACAACTGCGTAGTGTGTTACGTCTAGCTGCACGCTGTTGTTGTTTCGTTCAAATATTATGGACCATGGCAAGCAGACTTTGGGACAAAAGGAGAACTAAAACGAGGATCAATATCATCGTGGCGTTTTCGAGATGCCGAGAGCTAGCGTCCGCGACTACAGAGACGCTCTTACATGTACTTTATTAGACAGGAGAGCAAATGTACAAAACAAATCAATGTTACATAGCTCAACATGATGAAATGTTATAATATGACCAGTATGTTATTCTAATGTTGATCTAGCTTACTGCTAGTCTCATACACACAAACTAACACAGAATAACATTATAACTTTTAACACACTCAAGTGCAGTTTAGTGTGATAGTGTAGAGCGGGTGAACAGCGCTGCGTTACCTCAGGTTTAATCGTCTAATAAACTTCCCTGTGTGAGTATTAATTCAGCAGTTCGGTAGAATGAAATCTCTTATTCTTATATATCCGCGGGACTCGCGTGTGGCGCTGATATCTGTCTCTCATTAGCAGTCGCGGCCGCTTCATACCACAGTCATGATAAAAACATCAATGTATTCACTCATCCATAAACATTATTAGATTCATCGGCTTGACGACAAGATCCATAATTCCGCAGGAAATTTTGCGTCATCAGCCTTCGCCTTTGTTATTGTAAGAGGTTAGCGAAAAAAATGACATATTGTATCTTTAAGCTCATTCTCACATTCATTCACCTAAATTTAAAATAACTCACAATTTCATGTATAACTCTTTTAATTCAGCTCAAAATATCTTAAAGTCGGAGTCTTTGCCGACCTCTTGTGGAAAAAATAATAATATAACATGATATTTCATGACTCTTGATGGCCGTAAAACTCTGTATAAGGAGGAAATGAGCCGTTCCGCTGGGTCCTAAAGTCAGTTTCTCCTCAGTAAGCATTCAGATAAAAATATTATAAAATCATTTTTTGGTAAAGTTTTAGCATTTTTAGTTTGAATTTTTAGGTTTTTCTATGTGAACTGAAGCATTCCTTGCATTTCATTCATGGGGGTCAAATTGACCCGTGAGGCGAGGGAAGGATTTGTTATTTTTTTTAACTCCTCGAATCCATTAAAAAAAAAATTTGTGTATTCGTGGTTAAAGTGCGACAAAAGTCCTGGGGTCCTGAACCCCTCTGATGAACTCTCAATTAAAAAAAAAAATAATTAAAAGATGAGTTTTGGGTAAAAAAAAACAGAGGGAAGGATATAAGTTCTGCATAATTAAGGGCGTGGCCACTTGAGTGACAGGTGGAATGCCACTGATGTCACTACTAGCCGTTTGTCTGCTGTCTGTTAGCGTCACCTCAGCTAATCCGCCTCTTTGCCCATTTTCTGGCTCCGCCCACTTTGGGTTTCAAAAACGGGTGACGTCACGGACACTATTATTATAATCCATATTTGTTTACAGTGTTTGGTGCAGACGCTCACCTCTGTGCCGTAACCCTCGGAGTATCTGGTGATCATGGGTCTGTTCTTCCCGCACTGGACACACTTCACACGGGAGTCCTGAGACAACACAACACTTGTTAAATCATTTACTTGTATTTAACAGATGATAAAATGGCTAAAAAATACCATAGATTTACATTAAAAAGAGAGACTTATTATGAGACCAGAATATCGGGTGTAGTGCTCAAATTGAGGGAGGTATTGTTATTTTAGTAAAGATAACAAAGACAAATCTGATTAAATAATACGCAGTTATGATACGGTTATAATATATATCCACCACATCAAGGGGCTCTTGCATAAATTGGAAACAATAAAAAAATATCAGTTTTTTTTTGTTTTGTTATTGTGGTGTGTCTTGTTGATATATTTAGTGGTATCCTTTTTGGTGTTGTGTGTGTAATATGTGTTAAATTGTGAATAAAAATAAAATAAAAAATGTAAATGTTTCATTGTTACTATTTTCTTATAATTATTTCAAAGTCATTAAAACTGACTCATGATATCAAAAATAATTAAATGTCGAAAATAAGCCAAAAGCATCGGTTTGAGACTGTGACATTTCCACTTGTAACTGAAGATTAAATTAAACAAATTAAACAGTTAATGTAAAGTCACTGGCTGCTTTCTGAGACATTATGATATGATTATTCCTGCGCCACGTCTGAATATTACAGTCAGACCCGCAGTGAGCTTTGAAGCCCGGATTATTTTTTGAGACATTTCAATGTAGTTTGAAGTCATGTGCTTGTTGTGGGTCTTCAAGAGCCGTATATCACGTCAGGTCACGTTTATCTCTCGTGCTTTACTCAACAGATCGTGTCAGTGAGCTTTACATTGATAAACAGGACTAAAGCAGAATCATTTATGGAAACTCAGCTGTGGATATTCTGCTGTAAAGCAGCTCTAAAGATAATAATGTCATTATTTAGCTCAGATTTAGCTTATGTAGTCTCTCCGGAAATGTAAAAGAAGAATAGTAGCTTATCTCTCTTTGTTATTTACCATTGCCTGGACAGAAAATGTATAGATGTATATTATGTAAGCCTGTTTTAATAAATGTAATATAGTTATAGATAAATATATTATATAAATTTAAGTTTAAAAAGAATTAAATTTGAGCACTGTGTGTGTGTGTGTGTGTGTGTGTGTGTGTGTGTGTGTGTGTGTGTGTGTGTGTGTGTGTTAATTTAATCAAAAATATAGTAAAATTGTGAAATATTACAATATAAAACTGTTGTTTTCTATGTGAATATGTTGTAAAGTGTAATATATTCCTGTGATCATTCTAATATGATGATTTGTTGCTCAAGAAACATTTATGAATATTAATATATCAATGTTAAAATCAGTTGTGCTGCTTAATGTTTTTGTAAATAAATGTATATTTATGATTCTTTGATAAATAGGACATTTAAAAGAACAGCATTTATTTGAAATATAATCTTCAGTAACACAATAAATGGCTTTACTCTCACTTTTGTTCAACCTAGCATCCTTGCTGAATGAAAGTCTCTAATACTCTAACTCTCTCTCTCTCTCTCTCTCTCTCTCTCTCTCTCTCTAATACAGCATGACATCAGCCATCGATAGACTCTTACCTCCTGTGTGTGCTGATCGCAGAAGGGTGTATTTTCACACAAACACACACCTGTGCTCTGTCCACACGCCCCCATGTCCTGCAGAGAGACCAATCCAACATGTGTGTTTCACATCATGACACTCACACACACACACACACACACACACACACACATACCTCACAGTCGTTGTCGGAGTTGTCTGAGAACAGGCCGCTCGAGTGTTTTCTTCTGATCACCTCCATCATCTCTGCCTGACTCACTCTCTCTCTCACACGTCCACCTACACCGGGCGAGCGAGGGATAAATAAAGACAGAAGCACTTCCACTGAAACTCATGCATCACCAGTGTCTCAGCAGGCGGAGAGCAAACGAGCACTTATAAAATAACTAACATATTATGACTTTTATAGATATTCATCATATACCACATGAATCTGAATGCATTGGTAACACTTTACAATAAGGTTCATTAGTTAACATTAGTTAACTACCTTAGTTAACATGAACTAAGAATGAATACTTATACAGCATTTATTAACCTTAGTACATTAATACATTTCAATGTTTCTATAGAGTATTATTGCATGATGTCAGCATTGACAGTGATGCGCGTGACAAGTGTTGTGAAGTGGTTGCACCATCATCAGTTCATATGCAGCTGTCTGAAACTGAACCGGCTTGTTTTCGATCATGTTACGAAATGTATAACCTTATATTTATAGCCTACATACAGTTTTCTTTCTCTTCTAATCATTTTCACAAGGAACTGCGCTTCTAAGAAAGCCTAGATGAATTGCAGCTCAATCCCACGCGCATCTGTCCCGCGCGCGCATTACGTAATAAATACGGGCGCACATATTTCGTTCGGTCGCATATTATTATTTTTTTTAGCGTGTTTTCTTCGTAGGCTATCGTCTTTCGCGAACACTTTAAATAACATTACGCAACACCTCCGCTTCATAGTGCAACACACGAAGATCGGGGTTGACGTCAATCATTTAAAGTAATTATAAACACAAGAAACAAACAACAAAACTACGAGTTTCATATGAAACAAGCGCGCGATAATTAAACAATCGCGTTGAAATGTTCGCTAAAGGCGCGACAGAAAATAACACTGCGGTAGCCTATGTGAAGTTCGTAAAGCGCTCGCTCGTCACTTACCTCTGAAAGATGATACATCCTCTCAATCTTTTGCGTCCAGAAATATCATTTGATCGCTGGGAGATTCTATAATAATAATAATAACAAATCAGGATGGGTCCTTATTCCCGGCGCGCGTGAACACGGAAGCGCTCAGAGTCCCGAAAATGTTTGACATTGTAGTTTCGATCTCAGTCGCTCGTCGAATGATAACGGTGCGGTCCGCGGGAACGCGCTTGCCATAAATAACATTCCGGACTAGCAGGGTAAAGGAGCGTGCGCGCTCCCGACGTTGAGAGATGACGTATGGCGTTACGGAGAGCCAATGGAATGTCGTCGTGACTCGTGACGATCACAGCTTATACATCTCCATCACTGGAAGTACAAGGATCAGAGATTTTAATTAGATAATACGATACATTTTCAAATAGTTTTAATATATAAATGGACATTAAAACATAATATACGCTTTTAAAAAAACCAGAGTAAAACATAAATATGAATTCTAAAAGAATACTATGAAAGTTATATTATAATTGGTAGGCGAACACTTTACAGTAAGGTTCATTATTTAACTTTAGTTAACATGAACTAAGAATGAACTATACTTTTCAGCATTTATTCATCTTTGTTAATATTCACTTCAACATATGTTATTAAAATCAAAGGTTGTATTTGTTAACATTAGTTAATGCTCTGTGAACTAACATGAACAAATAATGAACAGCTGTATTTTTATTAACTAATATTAAGTAAGATGAATATACTGTATTGCTCATTGTTAGTTAATGTTAGTTAGCAGCAGCAACTAGTGTTAACTAATGAACCTTATTGTAAAGTTACCTTAAATTGTTTTCCTAAATGAGTTCAACCAAGAATCCTCTTAGAATCAACAAGATTATAATGCTCAAAATGAAAATATTTGTTTTGGAGCTAAAAAAAAAATGTAAGAAACAGAGAGAGAGAGAAAACCGAGAGACATAGCTATTAAAGTAGCAGTTGAATAGCTTTATTGAAGGCTCTCTGACTCATATACGCCTCTTTCCCATCATAAGGAGAATGAATATGAATAGCGTTTGCCTGATTATAATCAGAGGTCGTTCCCTGTGGACCGGAGTCTGGGATTGCCCTCTCAAAGCTCAGATAGGCTAATTAAACATCATTAAACTCAATTATGGAAAACATTCGGTCCTGTGATACCAAAGACTTCCCCTGAGTTCACAGACACACAAACAGCTTCTGGAGACTGAGCCACACGAGACGCCATTATTCTGAACAGCGCTCGCTTCAGAAGCCAACAGATGCTGTACTGTGCCGTTTACATGGATATAGCTACTATTAGGCCTGTAAATGTTGAAGAAAAACATAAGTGCTGTAGAAAAAATAAAATCAGTCCAACAATTTGTTTTTAAAGTCTCTATATCAGTGCTACAAATGCTTTAGAACTGATAAAAACTCACTATTTCAAGCCAAATGGTTGTTACGAGTCCTTGTAATATAAAGAGCCGTTTTATAAAGAGCCATTTTATCTAGCAGGAAAATAGAAAAAAACTAATGGCAAAGACTTTTGAATGTGTTTATGGAAATGCGTGATTTTCTCTCTCACACACACACACACACACACACACACACACACACACACACACACACACACACACACACACACACACACACACACACACACACACACACACACACACAGTCTAAAAATGCTGGGTTGTTTCAACCCAATTTTGGGTCAAAAATGGACAAACCAGCCGTTGGGTTAAATTGTGTAATGACATTTTTAACCCAATGTTTGGTTTTGTCCATATTTGACCCAAAATTGGGTTGAAACAACCCAGCATTTTTTAGAGTGCACACACACACACACACACACACACACTTCGGTTCTTAAAGCACTTTGAACTGAGTTCTTCAACTCTTTTAGTTTATTTAGGCTAGTTGACTTTTAACAAAACACTCATATTCTTGATAGAAAGCAACCTAAAGACATTTTTTAATTATATATTATGCAATATACTTAGAATTAGACGGTAATTCGGATCCCAAACCAATCAAGTATAGTGATTATTGACCCAAAATCCATCAGCAGTGTGAGCCTCAGCGTGGAGAGACTGGAAGAAAGGGTGGAGACGGAGAGATAGTGAGGCAGTGATATAAACAGGAGATGCTGGAGGGATAAGGAAATTAAGGAAAGGGCGCAACTCAAATAAACACCGTGTAAACGACCCCTCATAATGTCTGGAGGGTCACGTCTGTCTCTCACACACACATGCTCAACGCAACACAGCGCTTGGAACCAAGACGGCGGCGTGATGTAGGAGAACGGGCTGAAGAGGATCTATAGATGCTAGACGTGCAGCGGCTGGATTCACTGGACCTTCTGACACACACATCACATGATCCGCAAGATTTCAGACACATCAAGCTCAAACTCACTGTTGACGGATCATCTGCTGCACTACTGTGCTGATGTATGGATTATCTTTACTAGCCTTTGTTTTTTTTACCTTGAAGAACATGGGAACATCTTCAAGGCAAATCCTGTAACGTTGGAGGATCATTTGCTGCGCGAAACCTAAACGGACCCTGATCAAGGTAATTCCAATGAAGAAGCCATATTAAGCTGACATCTGGTCATTGTGTTGATTTGGAGAAGAAGGTTCACCACCTAGGCATTATTTTGCACAACATTAATTTACCTTAAAAAAAAAAAACGAAGACCCAATGAAACAAGCCGAATCTTTCGAATCCCTCATAAGCCACGCCCCCCTGCTCCGCCTCAACGCCCTCGACTTCTCCGACCTATGGGATGACGAGGATCTTGAGCTGGACAGCATTGATGAAGACTCCTCCCGCATTTTGGCCAATCAGATTGCAGCGTCCCCCGTGCCTCCGCCCCCGCCCCCTTTGGCTCCGCCCCCTCCCCCCTCGGCTCCTCCTCTTCCTGTATCCAGCGGGTCGCCGGGTCCGTCAGGCGCTCGTACGCTGAGGCTCCACTGGAGGGCGCTGGTGAGTCTGCAGCCGGTGCCGAGAGTGGGCCGCTTCGGGCCCCAGTCCATCTGGGCCGGTCTGGAACCGGTTCATCTCGACACCAATCGACTGGAATACCTGTTTGAGAGCAAAAGCAGCAGCAACAGCGCCCTCTGCAGTCTGATGGAGCGCCGGCGGGTAAGACGATGATGTTCGCATATGCATCTAAAAGTAAACCTTTCAGTAAAGGCTGGAATGCACTACACGACTTCCAAACGGAACAGATTTTAAAACAAGGTTCTTTATTGGCTTTAATGGCTCAGTGAAGAACCTTTAAAATCCATCGAATCTTTCCATTCCACAGAACGTTTTTTAGATAATTTTAAAAACTAAGGGGAAAAAAATTTGTTCTTTTAAAGGAACACTCCACTTTTTTTTGGAAATAGGCTCATTTCCCAACTCCCCTAGAGTTAAACAGTTTTACCGTTTTCGAATCCATTCAGCCGGTCTGGCGGTAGCACTTTTAGCATAGCTTAGCATAGATCATTGAATCTGATTAGACCGTTAGCATCTCTCAAAAAAAAATGACCAAAGAGTTTCGATATTTTTCCTATTTAAAACTTGACTCTTCTGTAGTTACATCGTGTACTAAGACCGACAGAAAATGAAAAGTTGCGAGACCCGGAGATCGGCTGAATGGATTCGAAAACAGTAAAACTCAACTTTTTAACTCTATGGGGAGTTAGAAAATGAGCCTATTTCCAAAAAAAAAGTGCAGTGTTCCTTTAAGAACTTTTACATGAAAGGTTATTTTTTAATAAATAAAAAAATGACTGTGAAAACCTGGTTTTTGGAAGGTTTATGTTTAAGAGTATTGGGAGAGAGAAAAAGTATAGAAAAACAGTGTAAATTTTTTTTAAATAAATAATGAGAAATAAAGATTAAATTAACTAAATAAATAAATTAAACATTGATCAAAAATAAATCGATTTGAACAATTAAAAAAATTAATAATACATCTACAAAACGGTAAAATAGTGAGTAGATTTTTTTATATTTTTTTATATAATGCAATATAGTAGAAACTAAATATTTTCAAAATAATATTCAAAGCATATTTATAATATACATTTTCAAGGTACAAGTTTGGTCTTTTTACAGGAAAATATATAGCTGGCTTTTGAATGTTACAACTTCGTACCATAATTATCATATTTCGGCATCTGAAATATTGAAACCGCTGCACTAAACGCAGAACAGACGTATCAAGTTGTTCCGAAAAAGTCGGTTCAAAACATCAAACATGTTTGATCTCCTCCAACTCTAAGGACTCGAAGTCTGAAGCTAAAAGCCGAGACTGTGCCTGATCTTCTCTGACATCTGACGACTCTGGCATGACTTTAGCAACTACAGCTTCAACTCATCCAGACTGCTAATCAGTCAACTATCGTAGTGCATTCCAGCCTCAAGCTCTTCAGTGTTTCTGCTCCACATCTCTCTCTGTGTGTTGGTTTGCGCAGCAGAAGCAGTCGTGTGTGTGTGTTTTGAGTGTGAAGCGCAGTAACATCATCACTATAGCCCTGAGCGGACTCCCACCGGCACACCTGCTCCCTCCTGCCATATTCAGCATGGACAACACTGTGCTGGACAGAGAAGACATCCAGGTGAGCTCCCTACAGCATCAAACCAACATTCACGAATTCACTTTAAATACATGGTCTAATTTTGGAAGATTCTCCATAGATATGATGTAGTCGACTACAGCCCTATACGGACGGGACTAGTTTAACATGGAGAGGAAAAAGTAATTACCAAAGCTTCTCAGTGTTTATAGTCCCATTCAGTAAAGATTACGCCGACTTTTACCTTCACTAAAAAGGTCCGGAAAAATTACCTCAGGTAATACCACCTGTATATGTACGTAAATATTCCATCATTTTCTGTTCAAATGTAGTTTTCCGCGTTTTTTTAAAGTATGGAGGCACTTGAAAAAGCATTCAGTTGTGTTCTAGATGGTGGGAAAAGTCTGTGTCAAAACTCGCGTGTTTTCCACATTCACCATTCAAATCAGAAAGAAGATCGAAAGCACTTGTTAGAGGCACGAAACTTCTTTTAGCGTTAGGTGAGAGCCTATTACCAACATAACCCAATCAGAATTGAATTAATATCGTTCGACCGGACCTAACTTAACCAAGTTACTCTCCGACTTCTCCTAGTTTTACTGAGATTTCTTATCCTGTGCAAATTGGCCATTATTATTACAGTCGTCCTGGTAAAATTACATCTACCCCCATAAAGCTAATCCTGCCTGAATAGTGCTAATGAAAGCAGGAGTAGTTGTTGACATGCATGTGTTGTGGTTCAGAGGTTGCAGATGCTGGTTCCCACTGAAGACGAGCTGAATGTGATCGCGGAGGCGCGGGCGCGGGCACCGGTCTCGTCTCTGGGCCCCGCAGAGCAGTGTCTCCTGACCCTGGGGACTGTTCCTCACCTGAGCGCCAGACTGCAGATCTGGGCCTTCGCTCTGGACCACGACAACATGGAGAGAGTGAGGGAAACTCAATGAGCGCGTCTATGCACATTCTTAACCTGATCATGCTTAATAAGCTGACAATACGCGTTAACCCGTTTTCCTTCATCTGAGTAAGGTCATAAACAGCTTAAAGTCCTCTTGTAGTCAATCATTTTATCCCTTAAAACTCATCTTTAATCACCACAATGACATACCGTAAAACTTCAAATAATAGCCCGGGCTTTTATTTTCCCAAATCGCCGAACTGCACCGGCTTGTATTGGAGACAGGCGTCTATATGAGACAGGCCTTTAATTTAGTGTTGAGACTTCACCCTGCGCTGCAATATACATTTAGCTTTACATTCATTTAAAGAAATCAGCTGGTTGAATGAAAATTGCTACTGCTATCGGATTTTCAGATGATATTCTCAATTCAGTTAACGGACGCTCTGAGGTAAAGTGAATTCAGACTGTAGTGTAGACTAAGCAACGATTGTATTTAATTGTACAGTACAATCATAACATAGACATGATCTTAATTCCATAATGTCCTTAAACATAACAATATTGCTGGCCATAAACTGACAAAGTGCGCGTCCGATAACTCGAGTTGTCATAAACGCCGCACGCGCGCGCTTCTCGTCCGGTGTGCGATACATAGACGCGGCGCGGTGCTTCTCGTCCGGTGTGCGGCGCGGCGCATCTCGTCCGGTGTGCGATACATAGACGCGGCGCGGCACTTCTCGTCCGGTGTGCGATACATAGACGCGGCCTCGTCCGGTGTGCGATACCTCCTGCCTTGCTTGCGCTAACAGCTCCCGCCCAAATGCGCAGGGCTCTCTTGCGTGCCCAATCTACACCATATAACTGGCTTAAACAGACGATCTGACGGGTTTTAGAAGATTAAATACAACCCGAAACAAAAAAAGACCCGGCCTCTATTTGAGACCGGCCTTTATTTATCCAAACCTGTAGCCACACCAGGCGTGTAAAAGAGACAGGCGTCTATTTGGGACTCGGCTATTATTTGAAGTTTTACGGTATTTGAGAAAAAACATTTTTCACGCCTTAAACAATCTTGAATGTAACTCGACACCCTTGCCTCATAGTATATGCGGTGCTATGAAGATGCTAATGAGCCCCGCCTCCACTCACTCAGCTCAGAGATCCACTGGTTGACGATCACACAATAAGTCTTTATCTGCTCTTTAATAATGTTCTCAAAACGTTAGCACAAAACCATTAGTTATACATCGTTCATAAGGTTTTAGTTGGATGTTCGTCTAATGTTTTTTAAAAGTTACTACTAGTTTCAGAAGATTCAGGGAACATTCAAAAGTAACGTTCGTAATGTTTGCAAAATGATCAAATTAAATGTTACCTTAACATTTGTATAACCAAGAATTAATTTTTAAACATTTAAAAAACTGGACGTTTTGAATGTTCAGGGAACATTCAGGAATCATCCAGGAATAATATTTTCACAATTGAATGGGAATGTTAGCAAACTGTTCTTTGACAATGGGATTTTTTTTTTTTTAATTATGTGAATAAAAAGCATGAACTAAAGAGCTTTTATGTTCTGTTGTCCGTGATGTCAGCTGATTTGTGCTCACAGTATGTGTGTGTGTGTGTGTGTGTGTGTGTGTGTGAACAGGAGATCGCAGAGCCGCTCTTCCACCTGAAGCTTGCCATGGAGCAGCTAGCGGCTAATCAGACGTTTCGCTGTATACTTGCAACTGTTCTGGCCATCGGCAACTTTCTGAACGGCTGTAAGGTGAGAACGCCTGTATGAAGATGTGTGTGCCTGGTTACCTGTGTTCTGCACATCGCATGAAGGTGTGTGTTTTCATATCTTGTACAGGCGAAGGGGTTTGAGTTGAGTTACCTGGGCAAACTCTCTCAGGTGAGAGACACACACGGGCGGCAGCCTCTTCTTCATCACGTGTGTGTGTTATTGCTCCAGCTTTACCCACAATCCTCTGATCTCTACTCCGACATCACTGCCGTCACAAAAGCCAGCAAGGTATGTGGCTGGAGAATATTGTGCGTTATGTACTGATTGTGTAATAGCAGAGTTTAAACGTTTCAAATCACAGTATAAACTGCATTGTTACTTTGCATGTTTACTTCAACCAATTATCAGCTCAGAAATAGATGTTTGAATTGCATTTTGAATTCAGAGCTGTGTAAAAAACGCCTTTAATGTTGCAAATAATGACCCAGGAAGATGATAAAAACTGATATGACCTCGTTAACTGGAAAGGGAAAGTCAAGTTCAGTGCATTGCATTGTGGGAAACACGTGTGCTTCTCAATCATTAGGCTAAGACGGCATAATGCTTTTGTTGTGTAAAAAGTTTTGACTAGTAAACATGCATTATATTTTTGTGAGTTATACTTCAGCCTGATGTTTGAATGATATCCAGTTCATTTGAAGCCTGTTATTTGTTCTGGACATGTAGTGACCATATTTCCTTCTCTTGGGAAGGAAACTTGGGAAGTGTTCTTCTTCGTTGGTTCCCCAATTATGCGGTGTGCCCCAAGGGTCCGTTGTAGGCCCTCTTCTTTATATGCTACCAATGGGTGCAATTTTTACGATTTTTTTGTGTTAATTTTCTCTTTTCCTGTCTCTCATAAACAACTGCACTCTAGTGTGACTACACACAAGTGCAACTGAATCTCTTCCAGCTTGAATCCCTTTGTAAAGCATCCTGGGATCAACTAAGACTTCTTGAGAAGGATAGAAAGAAGAAGAAAGGTGGAGGAAGGAAAGAGGAAGGTGGAGAAGAGGCAGGTCTCCATCATCGGCTCCGCCAGTTTCTGAAAGACTGTGAGGAGAGGTTGAAGGTGCTACGAGCAGTTCACCGCAGAGTCATCAACAGGTAACACCATTTGCTTACTATAAATGAATAGTTCAGCCATGAAACTCTATTCGCATTCGGATTGGTTTATTCAAATGTAATGTTCCCAGCCCCAGCGATTTCATGTAATCATCATTACTATTTCCCGATATAACCTCGACGCATCCGGACGAATGCACTATCGCTCCACACATTGCAAGTTTTCTCTCTACCCCTTTACCTCCCCAGCTCCACCTGCCTAGATCTGCTCTTTTTGGGGGGGGGTTCTCTCTCTCTCTCTCTCTCTCTCTCTCTCTCTCTCTCTCTCTCTCTCTCTCTCTCTCTCTCTCTCTCTCTCTCTCTCTCTCTCTCTCAGCTCTGATCCACATCCAAATATTTATTATGCTCTCATATATTATACATGTTTATTAAAAGGCATGTCTACAAAACCAATTTCAAGCATTTAAGTGAACCTTATGAAACATTATTTTAATCCAGTTTTTTGTCAAAACTCTTGACTTGTATAGGCTTAGTTAACTCTTTCCCCGGCATTGATGTAAATGTCCGACATTTGTGAGAAAACGCTTCCCCGCCATTCATGGAATTTTTCCGGCTTTCCGTGTTTTCACTGTTATACGGTTGCAACGGGATCATCAACATTAAACAGCATAAATCAAAACTGCCTTCGATCTACTCCATATGTTTTGATCATCGTTCTGAATTTGACCCAGAAGTCTTTGACAAAAATGTGATTTTCTCAACTTTTTGCTCACACTGTTGCTTTTTTTATGAAACATACCCACATTCAAAATAATGCATAAAGCTAGAATAAAACAGATTTTTTTTTCTTTTTTTTAAAGCAGGCTCTGTTCGTTCTTTTGACATATTGCGTGTTCAGGAATTCAAACAATTGCTGGTGGCTGGTGAAGAGTTCATTTATTGAATATTTATTATGCTTTCAGCCACCAATAGTGAGTGCTTATAGGGTTTAAATCTATTCCACAAAATTCCTCAGACAATGCAAACAAAGTCTACAGGTCCATTATATAAATTTCTCTTTTCACTCAGATTCCACTCGTTCCTGCTCTTCCTCGGTTACTCGCGTCCCATGGTGAGAGAAACGAGCGCAGAGGCGTTCTGTAAGACCGTCAGTGACTTTGCTCTGGAGTACAGAGCTACTCGCAATGCTATCCTTCAACAGAGGGAGAAAGAGAAGGAGAAAGAGAGGGAGAAGGAGAAAGAGAAGGACAGCCAAAGCACACTTAAACTCAAAACCAGACTCCAGCAAAGCCCATCTGATGTAAGTAATGACTCTAACTCACATTAAACTCCTTTAAACGTACACATTCTCACTTCTCACGACAAAGTAGGCCTTCTGTGGTTTTATTTGATGGTATTTTCTATTTTGGAGATAGAATAATTATGAAGCTAGATAATGACGGCTTTTTCACTGTATGAAGAACGAGGAGCAGGTGAAGCTCGAGGAGGTTTTGAAGACTCCTGAATCTTCATCATCTTTACGCTTTGACTTCACTCTTCCACGCCAGCGCAGCAAGACGACCGACAAGAGAGGTATTATATTCCTTGACAAAATCATTTGCTTTTAAGTAAAATTGACAATAATTACATATTATAATTGTTTGTTGCAGGTTGTCACTCCCGAAGGCTGAAGTGGTGAACTCCAATACTTGTTCCTTTAAAAGTGTTTAATCCTAATCATTTTTTTGAGTATGGAAACAAAACTTGAAATTAGGCTACATCTCTTTTCTGTGATTTCTTTTGCATTGCTACTTTGTTTATATGTTTTAGTACATTAACGGTACAGTGGTGAAGTATTTTTTTTCTTTTTGCCTTATTTCCTGTTAATTTCAAATAAATGGAGTAGCCATAATATCGCTTGATTCGCATATTTGATTGGCAAGATGTATTTTTTTTTTAAATACTATTTTACAACAACCATGGTACTGATGGTTTACAGATGCTTGAAACCGTACCCTGCAAAAAAAAAAAAAAAAATATATATATATATAGGCTATATATATAGGCTATATATATATATCAAAAATCTAACAGCTTAATTCAGCCTAAACTGGGTTTTGGACACTTTTTTAGCTGACCAAACTGGTCAAGATGGGAGACCAGCTAAAAGACCAGCTGAACACCAGCTTGGCCTTGGAGAACAGCTTAAACCAGTTAAGACCAGCCAACCAGCCTAGGCTGGTTTTATTGGGGGGTTTTCCTAGCAGGACATCAAATAGCCTATCATAATTACTACAGTCATTATAACAATTATAGCCTACATGAATAAACAAGTTCTGACAGTGTTTTCTGACCATTAGAAACTGAGCTGGATGATGACATCTGTTTTCTCCAGAGCAGATCAATTTATCTGCTAAAAAAAAATAGGCTAAGTGTTTTTTTGTTTTTTCAAAAAAACACTTAGCCTATGCTTTGAGAGGACCGCACCATTTTATTTTTATTTTTAATTTTTGTTGTAAAAAGAACAGTTATTAATTTAGTCCACTTATGGACTAAATTAATAACTGTTATTTTTACAACAAAAATGAACCAACACTATTACTATGGACTATGGGTAATAACTATGACGCTATTTTTTGTGAAACTTTTTTCCCATTGCTGTTTTGAAAAAATATGTTGTGTAAAAAAGCGCTAGCCTATATAAATAAAGCTGACTTGACTGAACATTTCTTTCACTTCGTTTATTTACAATAAATGTACCACATTTTATTGTAGTACAAATAACTATTTTGTAAGAAAATGTGGTTTACCAAGGTACATTTTTGTTTTGTGAAGAACTTTATTTCGAATTCAACGACCTAACTGTAAATGAGATGAAAAGCTTGTGTAAAGCGATTATATGCTCCGAAGGGAGGATGCTGCTAAGCAAATCCTGCATCCACCAATCAGACGTGCTCTTTATTTAAAAAGAAACGCGTAAAAGAGATGGACGCGTAAATCCACCAATCGGTGTCATCTGTTTCTTCGGCGCGTTGAAAAGCAGCCAATGAGATCAGAGGATATGCAGAGCGGGGCGGGGGTTGTCTTCAGTGCGCATTTGCTCGACGCCATTTCGTGCACTCGTCTGGTCGGCGGTGTCTACTGAACGAGCTGGTACGGACTGTATCCACAAAACAGTACAGCACCGAATTTTAATCATTTTTAGTCTTAAACTCCCGGTGAGTATTTTGATTCGAGAGATTTTTGTCACTTTTTATTTTTGACTGACTTTGAACTATCTTTGGAGAATTTTTGTGGTTTTTATTTTTTATTTTTAATGCATTTTTCTGGTCATTTTCTGCTTGGCTTTGGTGGCGTACATTTTGTGATGCCGTGGTAGAGCAGTAAAAAAAAAAACCATGCTTTGAGAGGACCGCACCATTTTATTTTTATTTTTCAAAGTAGGAGTTATTTTTTTTCACCCCATTTTTTGCAGGACTACTGCTAGAGCAGCTGGTTTATTTGTTTTTTTTTGAAGTTATTGTGGAGGAAATGTCTCATGGACCGGTGGTTGTGTTTTCAAGATGGGGTCGTTTTTCCCTCCATGTCCTGGATTCAGAATATTTATCATGTTTTAAGACCATTTTTAAGATGACAGACTGTTTTCCCCAACACGAGTAGACTATTTTTATTCAGCTGTAGACATTTGGACTGAGCATGTCCTTTTTAATACGGTTTATTTGGGCGTTATTTTTGCTCCTATTTTTGAGGGTCGTTGCGTTCCAGAATCGTGTCGATTGAATTTTCAGGCGACGTTTTTGCAGGTTTTGAATTGTTTCAGCACTTTTAATGGACTGAGAAAACACGTTTTCTGCCTCATGCAATTATCTATTCAAAGCATGGACCATTTTAACACTTTTTACATTTTGCATCCAAGGTCTATGCGAAATCATGTAAACGGTCAATCTTTCCATTAAAAGTACATCAAGAATGATAAATTGAGCTGGTTGCATTACTATTTATTTAATAAATGTGTCAAGAAGTGGGCCAAAATCAGTATTTGTGCCTTCGCTCATGTGCTCAACTGCCCCATGCTGCATCTATTCAATTAGATATTACATCATATTTGTGTGTAATTCATGATTTCAACCAATGAAGAAGCTCTTGTAGAATGTCTTGATATGAAAATTATATTTATGTCCTGTTGTCCTCCCTCCACACAAACACACACACACTATGTGTAAGACTTTAATGTTTTCAATGCAATTTCACATTTGAAATTGTTTAAATGTGTTGTTGTCTTTCTCTGCTTGATATAGATTATACAAGTATTTGTCTTTTGTTTTGGTAAATTAGTATACAGAGTGCACCAAATCATGTTCATCACTAGGCACACATCAGCATCATACTCCAGCTAAAACTGGTTTTGTTTTTTATCAATAATATATGTGTAGATCAGGGGTTCCCAAACATGAGAATCAGACACACCCCGAGATATTGGGTATGAATAATCAAGCCTGTACACACCTTTTATTACATTTGGTACATTTTATATTCTCAATAGTGTTTTATGATTACTCTCAATAATCTTATGTGCAATTATAATATAGCCTGTATATGTTTAACAAAAGCTTGCATTTGATTTATGGAGTGTGGGGGGAGGAATTATAAACATTGTTTAGGATACATATTGTTATTGAATCAGTTTCTCTCTGCTTTTACACAAGAAACAAGTGTTGTAATGTGACTAATTCCCATTTTAATTTAAAATGCTGCAAAAGACAGCTTCACTACAACTTAAAACCGTGTTTAATGAAGTGGGATTGATTCAGTGTGTCATCTTTAATTTTCATTTGGCTAAATAAAATTTTTCACAGAACCTGCGACCCACACTTTGGGAAACCCTGGTCTAGACTGACGAATGTTGTATAACATGCATTTTAAAGTCATGAAGGTCACTCTTTCATAATCAAGTCCACATTTTACACCAAATTTGTCATAAAGATAGATTAGCCCTATCATGTAGCCTAGACTTCAGGTCTGTCAGCCCAGTGCACTCAATTGGTTGAAAAACATTCCCTGTCTTTAGTGAGCTAAAAGGGAACACATCTCAGATGTTCATTTCTGATTTTATTCATTTTGCTTTTTTTGTAGTTTTTGAGGCAGCTTTTTTGACCCACGTCAATCCGTAAGTTGGTTTTACTTTATTCTCCACTTCCGCACCAATCTTCCTGAAAAGTGTGCAGACTAGACTCCCGCTTTTTGTGTGTAGCCTTTACTTGCTTTCATCACCTTTAAATCTGTCATAGAGTTAAAAAAAATACTTAATAAATAGTGTGATTTTTTTGTTTATTTAGTGAAATGTTTATAGTCTGAATTAGCTTATGCAAACAAGCTAGCAAAACACTAAACCAAAGACACTGTTTTTCTGAGCCACACCTTGAGAGAATCCCAACATTTGACACTGAGGTCTTGTTTTGAGTTCGTGGTAGTGTACTATAGAGGACAATTGCAAGTATACGTCTACTTTTTCTTCATTTCATGTCGTTTAAACCTATTTTCTGTCTTTCACCGCCCCATACAAGTGCAAAGATGAGTCTTCAGCATGTTGGCCGCCATGATAGATTGTGGTAGACAAGCTTCAAGAACAATATTTAAAATTCACATTTTAAATTTTATTTCCCATTAACTTTCTTTCTGAAATACCCCCATACACCATTGCATTTTCATTTGTCAGGGGTGGAAACAATGTTTACTGTATTTGTCTTGACTTTATACAGTAATGCTTTGCTATTGAGACATTAATCCTTAAATAGCCACATTCCCACCATTGAGAACAATAGGCATATTGTATTCAGCACACTACTCTTGAAAATGTAATATTAAGACATTGAAATGGTCTTCATTCTCAAATTCCTTGAGGAAATACAAGGGTGCATTTATACACTAATGTTAATATACAACTTTTTACCAATTACAGGTCCAAATTTCCCTAAATTCATGTTTATTGTCCTGCTATCTATCATGGAGCCTGAGGAGATTGAGTTTTTCATTTGCACAGACCTCTGACTCTCTTTGGCCTTAAACTTTCATCTCTATAATACTGAGATTTCCTGCTGACACACTGATATTCATCTCTTTGTGTTCAGTGGTCTGTAATGCAGATTAATGGTGCGTCTTAAGCTGTGCCGAGGGCATCACTTGATAGGCATCTTTAATCTCCTTTTGGCGGACGTTTCAAAGGTTTTTTTTCTTCTCATTAGCGCAGGATTTGATGCGTCATGGCTAAGAAACGTCTCTATTTGACATTTCTCTAAATTAAAAGGGTTTCAGTTTGGGATTATTGAGTGGGTTTAGATAACACTGATGACATGGCTGTTCACTTGGGATATCTGTCTTGATTTAATTTTCTTTGCCTCAAGTTTTGTACACAAACCACTGGGTGGCAGCAGGCGAACACTAGACTGCGTGTTTGACCTTGGGAAAGTGTTAAAATTGGTGTGACGTCTGTTAAAGTGGTTACATCACCCACCCACACAGTACGACCTTCACCCACAATGCACTGCTGAGCAGCAGCTCAACGGTGTCCAATAACCACCCTCTTCTCTCCAACAGAATCAGGCAGACAGACGACTCGACCTGAAATACAGACAAAATGGAGTGAGTTCTGACTATTCAACCCCCAACATCCCCCTCAGCACTTAAATATCTCAATGTGAACGTTATGTGGCGGTCTAAGCGTCCAAAGATATATTTCCAAACGCCAGTTTGCCGCTCAAACGTGCCATAAGCATTGAAAATGATCCACACACATAGTGTAGTACTTCACAAAACCAGATACATTTTAAGGACTGTTCCATGGATATTACTCTTCATCAAACCCATTAACAAAGTAATAAAACACCTGGATGATTAGTTTCACTTCTGCATTTTTAGTTTGCATGCCATACATGTCTAAGTTGCTTGCCCAGTCCTGGTGTGAAGATATGAACACCGTCGCCCAACAAACTGCATAAACTACAACATACAAGCCCTTCTAGTTGCTCTGTGAATCTTCAGATTTCAAATGTACACCTAAGCACATTATAGTACAGTAAAGCTTCATATATGGCTGCTGTGGCTCTGATTTTAAGTGTACTAGTTGATATAACTTATGAAACCAATGTGAATTATGATGCTTAAACATTTTATATTGATTGTTACACACTGTATCTTTTGAAATGTTTGTTCTTATCCCAAATGTCTTGTTTTATGGTAGTAATAATAATGGACTAATTGAAAATGCAAATAGATCTGGACTTTAATCTTCATGTGGTTTTGTAAGAATTCGTTTAAAGTCAACATGAAACCAAAATGGACCACATTTTCTCAATAATAGTGTGTTTCTGGTCTTATTTTGAGCGATTTGACAGTGCATGATATCATTAAAAGTAAAATGGGTTGTGGATGCCGTTTCATGTTGACTTGAACACTATACCTCCAGAACTGATCTGATCTCACTAGCTGGTTTCCATCCACTTATTTTTGTGAATTTTGGGATATTGCATCAAAACAAATCTTAAAATAGGCATAAAGTATGCACTTTTCTATCTGATAAGAAGACATGCACATTAACTGTTATGGAAAACGACAAAAAACAACTTTAATCAGATAACTGGACTAACCAACAGACCAATCTCATTACACAGCATCTCAATATTTGTTTACTTGACAACAATGAACTAAAAATGGAAGAGTTTTTTCTTTTGTGTTTGTCAAACGATGTCAAAAGATCCCGTTCACACGGATCCTCGAAAGTGGCTAAAACACTGTATTCTGCTGCCATGTGGCGATGCCATTTTGTAAAGAAACACTTCGCGCCTGTAGACTAAATGTAATAGGTGTGACGTCACCGTTTTCACAAATTTGTGTTTTCGTAGTTTACACAGATGATAACTGTATAGTTGTGAAACACGTTTTCTAAAGTTTGTGTTTTCAGGCCCCCAAAAACGCCATGTGAATGAATGGCCAAACACATGCAAATGTTACATTTTTAGTTGAAAATGTTGTCGTGTAAAAGGCCCCTCAGTCATTCTGAAATGCTTGAGCTAAAGTCTGTCGTCAAAATGATGGTTTAATTCCCTCCCAGAACGGTCTCAGACGGTTGCTTTCCCAAACATAAGGCATCCGAACTCAATAGAGAACGTGTTTCCCCATTTGCAGCAACTTCCTTTTTATTATGGTTACTTGAGTTTCCTGAGAAGCGGTGAATTTATTCTCTTGAACACATGGGATGGAAAGGCTATGTCCAAATTTAGGCTGTTTACACGACAACGATAGAAACAGGTTTTCCTTTGAGTTTTCCGCTTCTAGACGACGCCATTGTCAAATCGATCCCATTTCCCACTGATCCGTGAAAACGGCTAAAACGCCTGTATTCTGCTGCAGGCCAGTAGATGGCGATTAAACACTATAGACTGAACATGTAATACACGTGCATGACGTCTATAGTCTTCAGAGATTCACGTTTTTGTTGTTTACTCGGAGACCGTTTTCATGCGCCCAAAACTCCGTTGTCGTGTAAACGAACGCCCAAAATGCATTAAAAGTTTTACGTTTTTAATTGAAAATGGTTAAATTCGCAACTTTGGATGGAAACGGCTACTGAGGCCATTATTGTTATCGACAAGCTAATTTCTCGCTTTTCTTTCCCGTCTTTGTCAATCTTCTGCACCCCTTCCATTCCTCTCTTTTCGCCCAGACATTCCCCCACAACCAGCAGCCTGATGGCCAGTAACGTCACCAACAAGACGGATCCGCGCTCGCTGAACTCCCGGGTCTTCATCGGGAACCTCAACACCATGCTGGTGACCAAGGCTGATGTGGAGGCCATCTTCAGTAAGTACGGGAAGATCGTGGGCTGCTCCGTGCACAAAGGCTTCGCGTTCGTCCAATACGCCAATGAGAGGAACGCCAGAGCGGCGGTCGGGGGAGAAGACGGCAGGATGATCGTCGGACAGGTGCTCGGTAAGTATATATTTCAAATCAGCAACTAAATCTGATATTGACAGTCCCATAAAAGCGTACATTTAGTTGCTGCTTTGAAATATGTCAATTAAATGTGAATTTGGCAAGCAGTTTTTGAGATTTCAGGTTTTCCCCATTTACTGCAAGTAATTGGGAAATCTCACAAAAATGTCTACTGAAAATCAAACGAATAAGGAATTATGTTTTGCAAGTAAAGCTTAATTTTAGGAACATTACGTTTTTGCATTCTGACATAATTTTCATGACATTTTAGCATGCTTCCATCCAAATTCTCATTAGTAAAGTTATTAATAAAAACAAAATTAAATTATGATCTTTTAAAAAGTATTAAGATTCTGCAAAACCAAGTCTAACCATTCCAAGATGTTGTACATGTGTGCTAAATGTCTACATGCATGAGCACCTCATGTTTACATTTACATTCGTTTATTTAGCAGACGCTTTCATCCAAATCGACTGTCTCGTGGTTTAATGTTTAATCTTTCTGCTTTTTTAGATATTAATCTGGCTGGTGAGCCAAAACCTCATCGGTCTAAGACTATTAAACGTTCTGCAGGAGATATGTACAGGTTTGCATTTTATATTATTATTCTATTTTATATAGTTTGTGTTGAAGTGTTTTCCACTGTTAATTCTTTGCCTTCTCCTCCCACAGTCCTTCGTTCGACCTGGACTATGACTTTCAGAGAGATTACTACGACAGGTGAGCGCTCGCTCTTGGTGCATTGTGTAATCTTTAGGAGGATCTGTAGACAGAAATGCAATATAATATACTTAACTGTTCTCAGTGGTGTATGGAGACCCTATATAATGAACCGTTATGTTTTTATTACCTTCGAATCATAGATATCATATAATAAAGGCTAGATGTCTCGTCCGCGCTGCTGGCCAATGGAGGTCGACGTCCGCACACGGCGGCCATCTTGTCACAGGGGGCTCGCTCACTCGTAACATTGTTTTAATGGTGCATGTACTTTTTAAATAACCATAACTTACTTAATTTTCTACCGATTTTCAAACTGGTTGGTTTGTTATAAACGCCAGAGATGTAGTTAGCTGCATACTTATGAATAATTATTATATTATATATTTCAACATGTTCAAGCATCCAGAATTATAGCCACGTTAATAACGTTTGTAAGAAACCAAACCGTTTGTAAATCCGTCAAGATTTCATCGAGATAAGAGGATTTGTGTTCGTGCAGATCACTCATCTTACAGAAAGCTTCCCTGTGACAAGATGGCCGCCGGGTGATGCCGTTCGAGACTCCGCCGTAAGACATCTAGCCTTTATTGTGTATATCTATGCTTAGAATGAGCCGTTTCTACATTGTCCCCTTACATCGCCATGTTTCTACAGTGGCCCTGAACGGACAAACGTGTTTGTTTAGCAAAGAAGCTAGCTAAAGTCAGTGAATAAAACACTGATGAACGAGTAACAATAATAATCGTAATAACATTGTTTTACTGAATAATAAAGTGAACATCATTTCTTAATTTATCTTTGTAAAGAAACCTCATTGCTTAACTGGCTACTCTGCTCTCTCAGACGACGACATCACTTCCTGTCGGCCACCGTAACTTCTGTTGATTGCAATTCGCAACCTCACCACTAGATGCCGCTAAAAATGACACACTGCACCTTTAAAGGCTTTTAATGTCGGATTTGATGGAGTGCTCGATTCCCGAAGCGTGTGTGTTAATCTGAGCGTGTGTATGTGTGTTTCAGGATGTACTCGTACCCGTCACGCGTCCCCCCCGCCCCCTCCTCCCCCGCTGTCGCGAGCGGTGATCCCGTCCAAGCGCGCGCGAGTGAGCGTCAGCGGCGGCAGTCGCAGGACCAAGAGCAGCTTCTCCTCCAAGAGCAGCCAGCGCACCTCCCGCACCAGTGAGAGCTTTCCCTTTTACTCACTCAGGGGGTCCTACACAGATTGGGAAAAACTTTATTTTTATTTGTTTAATTTTCAGGTCTGTATGGAGGGAAAAAATAGAGTAGACTGCAGTAGTCAACATTTGAAGTGGATCAAGAAAATACATCAAAGTTTTCCTAAGACAAGCACGGGTATTGTTCAAAATTCATCTATAACTTTAATGAAAGGTTTTGATCCACTACAAATGTTGACTACTGTAGTTAAATGCATCATTCAAGCAGAGTGTTTTCATGACTAGGGTTCGATACTTTTTAGGCACGGAGCGAATTGCTTTGATACCATCAAGTATTAAAAAAAAGTGTGGTTGTTCAGGACCAAATTTCGATACCTAAGGGGTTAATCTCGTCAAGATCAGTGAGCCAATAAGCATGCAGCATGATTGGCTGTGGCATCAAGGAGAGAAACACTAGTTTACATCGGTTACGCTGAGAGACGTGGCTCACACTGTATGATGGGTGCGTTTCCCTCCATAAACACAGGTTCACTGTCCTGTGGAGATGACGAGTCGGCAAAGTCAACTTTTGCAGCTGAATCCAAAAACACTAGTTTATTAATAAACAATTAATGTGTCCTTGCTATTTTTTTCGGACATATTCATAATCATTAGGCTACTTTTGCCAGTGCTTTACGGAAAGCTTTATGCGTGTTCTTGAGGGTGAGGCATGTATTCTGCCCCCCAGTGGCCTATATGAGCGTTTGCGCATGTAAAAAGGCTTTTTTATTTTTATTTGTAGGTAATGTAATATTGTTAAAATTTGTCCAAAAAAAAGTGTTGTTCAGGAATCGATAAGATAATCGATATCGAACATTTTTGAACGATACCCAGCTCTATTCAAGTCAAAAGTTTGGGATATAGCATTAAAAAAACGCTAGCAGAAAACACAAACATGCGCATAAATGTAGAAACTGCCCATCATAATTAATGCGCTCAATTGAGTCGGATAAGCTTTTTATCCGATAAGAAAACATGCGCAGAAACTACGGTGGAAACGCATTTACCGAATCAGTTCCCGATGCGCATCAGAAGTCATGTGACTTTGCGATGAGACGACATAACTGGACTAATCCGCATCCGAAAGCAAGATTACGCTATTGCGTTTCGTCTGCAAAAAATGTGTTATATGCAAAATTATTATATACAGCAGCTTCTTCCACTGCATCAACTTCAATTTGTCTTAGTGATATTTAGTGCCAGTTTATCAGAAAGTGACGATTTTGTTCACTTCGTCTCACTGGATGGAAACAGTATTTGCAAACGTTTTATTCGATATTCCAATTTTGCGCACAAGTAAGATTTAATAAATTCAATGTGCGCACTCATTACACAAAGCTCTTTGTCTTTTACCATAAGCGAGTCTCTTTTGAACTTCACTAATCGAATGTGTGTGTTATTTCTCATCATGCAAGCACATCATCACTGGACCAATGAAAAATACCTGAGAAAATATGAATATTTACAGATGACTCTACTATATACCAAATATAATACTGTATGAACCATTTATGTTAAATATACTCTGAAAAAATCTACAGAGAGGTTTCCATTTTGAAATGGAAAATGTGTAGGAACCCTGATTCCTTAATCTATGTTAAATACATTTTCTGTGTGAACTTCTTTGAATAATGATTACAATGTAAAATAACTTGTAAAATAAAGTGTAATTTATTCCTGTGATCAAAGCTGAATTTTTAGCATCATTACTCCAGTGTCTAGGGATGCTCATTTCGGTTCATTTTCCCGACCGACAACCGCCGCTCGTTATCCGATTATTAACCGTTACCTAATAAGATTATAATATTGAATTGGCAATAAATAAAAATAAAATTAACGAGTGTCTTTGACCCGTAAAAAAAAAAAAAAAAAAGATCACAGGTTTATTTTAACGTGCAAACAGCAGCAGAACAGATCAACACCAGAACCGGATCCACATGATCACGCTCCTGCACCGTTTCTGGCAGTGACAACAGAGAAACACAGAATAAAATAATATATATAAAAAAACTAAAATAGGCCTACACTAAATGTATTTTTTAAACTTAAATAATTAACAAATTAAGATGACAAGAAGAAAACACTGAATCAGTCAAATAAGAATAGCAGGCCTCAATCCACAGCTTGCGTAGTTCTTATTTAAAATAAGTCACATGTCTACATGATGTGTGGTTAGTCTGGGTCTCCGGTGGCACAGATGTCCCGGGAATACAGAGATAACGTATCGCTAGAGTGGCCAACTTCGGAAAGCGCCTTTCGTTTGCTTGTGGATGTTTGCTTCGCAAGTGAGCCGATTGCATTGTACACTTGCACTACTGCTTTATTTTAACACCGCGTAGCATATTTTGCAAGTAACTTCGTCGCTCTTTCTGTCGAAATGGTCCCACACAGTCGGCGGCTACTTTTCGCTTGCTCAGCGAAATGTCTTTAGGCGCGTGCGGTTGCGCGTCGACGCACCCCAGTGAGTTGACAAATATAGGCTATATACTATTTTTTTTTTAACCATGCAGCAAGCAACAAAAAATAAAGCTAAAAAAAAAATATATATATTTAAAAAAAAATATATATATTTTTTTTTACTGTTTAACTGATAGTATTAATCGGTCAAAATTTGTACTTTCGGTTAACGGTTAAACGGTCAATATGAGCATCCCTGGTGTCACTTGATCCTTCAGAAATCAGTATAATAATTTGATGCTCAAGAAACATTTCTGAATATTATCAGTGTTGAAAACAGTTGCGCTGCTTCATAATTCTGTGGAAACTGGGATACATTTGTATTTAGGATTCTGTGCTTGCAGCATTTATTGGAAATGAAAGCTTTTGTATGTTATATAAAGTATTTCTTTCAAACTATTGAATGATTTCTTGCTGAATAATACTTTTTAAAAAAATTCTCAAACTTTGGAATGGTAATATCACTGTGACACTGAAGACTGGAGTAATGGTGCTGGAAATTCAGCTTTGATCACAGGAATAAATAATACATTTTACAATATATTCACATAGAAAAATGTTTTACTGTATTATAGATACTGTAGTGTACATTTGGGCTAATAAGTGTGTGTGTGTGTGTTCAGTGAGAACTGATGATCTACAAACCATTAAGAAGGAGCTGACTCAGATTAAGCACAAAGTGGACTATCTGCTGGAGAGCCTGGAGCGCATGGAGAGAGACCACAGCAAGAAATCCGGTACAAGACCCGTTTATATCCACAATTCTGGTTTCTGGTGCACAAATGACCACTTTTACATACAATCTGACAATTTTATATAGTGCTCGATCTTGAAGACGTCCATTATCTTCTTTTCAAGCGAATCGTAGTAATAGTGATCTTTTATGTCCTCGTAGCGGTGTTAAAATACACTATATAGCCGTGTTTCCACCACAGGAACTCTGAACTATCACCTCAAAGTTCAGAGTATCGCCCTGCTTGCGAGCGAGTACTTTTTTCAGGGTTCAGGAACTTTCAGGGCTGGGACTCGGGGTCAAAATGTGTGTCTTGGCGAGTATTTCCGTAAAGACAGTCAGTTATGTCTTACCTTGGGAAAGAAATGGGATGATGCAGTCTGTCATTGTTAAAGACAATCACTCACTGCTCTTGACTCAATAACTTATCTAGTTTTAATAAAAATCTATGGATATTTAATTCATACAGTGAAGACTAGGCAGTGTTTTAAAGTTTAACTCTGGGTTTAATGACTTTGACCACTGATTGTTGTTTAATGTAATACTGTGTTTTAAATTGTGCGAATGGATAAGTCCATAGGCTTGTTCTAGTCTGGATCGTACGTCTCAAAATTGGGAAGATCATGATTCATATCATGGATTGTGATCGTGATATGAAAACTTGACACAATCCCTGATTCGTTCTGTGTGTCTGCGCAGATGTGAAGGGTGCTAAACCAGAGGAGGTGTCGCCACAGCACTCCAGCGGGAAGAAGGAGCGCGAGAGCGCGGAGATGAACGACTACGAGGATGAAGGAGACCTGCTGGAGGAAGAGGAGGTGAGAGAGCGAGGAACAGAGTGAGAAATCTCGGGTCCTAACCAGACACGATGCGATGAGATTCCAGCGACAAATAATTTGTCTGCCGACAATAGACGCGACGCGACTGCGAGATGTGTAAAAATATATCAAAACCCACAGCCAATAAGAGCAGTGTGTGGGCGGAGTCTAAGTGCACAGCACGAGAGAGTAATCAAATTAAATTCACAAATATTACACCATTTAAAAAATACATACTGAGTTACTAAAACCATCTTTGTTCACAGTTTGAACGCTCTTGTTTCCATTTGTTTAATTTCAAGATCTGAGGTGAATTATCCAGTGTTGCTTTTCCAGCTACAAAGCTGGTGCGCTAAATGATATTCAAAGTCACATGACACGCTTTTAACACTAAATAAGGCACATAAACAGTGCCTGAGATGATCATTGCCACACTTTGTGTTTGTTGTTGCAGCGCGACGGCGCAGAAAAATAGAATCCGTTTCTAAAATAGAGTCGCCACGGCTGGTTAGGACAAAAACTCTGATTAACATGGAAAATATGCGTAGTTACGATATATGGGGTTAGGCTGCGTTTACACTTGGCATTAACATGCAACCTGTATCCAATTAATTAATTAATGTCAATTGTAAACGCAGCCATGGTCGACTACGATAGGCTTAGTCGACAATTTTATTAGTCGTTTGGTGTCGAAAAAGTGGCGAATCACACGGGCTGTAATGGACCGTTAACGGCAGGAAAACATTCGCCTATCATTTATCGACCTTAAAATATGGCTTATCACTTTACAAGTCTGCTCACTCTAATGTTAACCTGGACAAATGTCCGCTATTATTAGGGCATATACAAGCGTTTGTGTGGAGAGCTCTTACTGCTCTTATCACTTGAGTTTATCTTAAAATACTCTAGTCATTTTTGGTCATACAGATAAGAGTAATGCAAACTGTAAAGGGTCTACTTTTTTTTTGTAACCTCACAAAAACGTGGTAACGCTTAACAATAAGGTTCAGTAGTTGACATTAGTTAAACGGACACTTCAGGATTTAGCATTAAGCTTTGTATCAGTAGAAAACCTGTAGTATTTTCACATTACCGTGATTCCCTCGCTCATGTCCCCCTGAGACGAGAGATTTATGTATTTTTTGTCTGTAAAAAATCATCACTGACGCAAAAATCATAATTTTGCGTCATCGGAGGCTTTTTTGTCCAGAGGCTCGAGACTCCAGCCAGTAGGAGGCGCTAGATCCGCATGTTCTCAGCCCGCCCATAGAGGGATCTCACTCACAGACTGAACAAACAGTGTCTGCCATCTTTTATTTGGAAGCTAAGCTAACAGTGGAGAAAGCGGAGTAGTAGCGGTTACCATCCTCTTTTTCCTGGACATGTCCAGCCGTCGAGATTGTCCAAAATGTCCGGGATTCGGCTTTTGCTTTCTGCCGTCGCCATTCATTGTTTACTCGCACACCTTTTGTTTCATTCGGACTGAATTCACTCCGATTGGTGAATCTGAATGTAGTGTTTACATGAACGCTAAATAAGTGATCGGTTGATGTGAGTTTTAACATTGCTAAGAAAATTCCCGCTCCTCCGTGAGAGATACGAGACCGGTGCCGCTCATCAGTAATCACGCCACCGACCTCGCGTCGTTCTCCCGCGGCCGTCAGCCTCGTCCCGCTCGCCGCAGTAAACATGAGGAATGGCGACTGTAGAGCCATTCTAGCCGAAAAATCCCGAACATTTTGAAGCCGAATCCCGAACATTTTGGGCGGTCTCGAAATCCCGGGCAGACTCGTCACGGAGACTCACTAGTAGCCTAGCCTTGTTGTTTAACTGCGCTCTTACCGGTAGGCGTGGCTTGGGAATGGCCTCCTAGGGCAGTGAAGCAAGTGCATTCTGGGAGTTGTTGTCTTTCATCCACATGAGCCACAAATACATTTTCTGGCTCTTCTCAGTCTAGAAGGCTCCAAATTCAAAAATAATTTCACATTTCTTCTACATAAATGACCCATTTTAAATACACATTAATCTTTCCAGAGGTGAAGTATCCCTTTAATGTATTTACTAACATAAACTAACCATGAGCAATACATTTGTTAGTACAGTATTTAGTAATCTTTGTTCATGTTAGTTCACAGTGCATTAACTAATGTTAACAAATACAACCTTTTGATTTTAATAATGTAGTTAAAAAGGTAGTTAACTAATAAACCTTTTTGTAAAGCGTTACCCAAACCGTTGTTTTTGTAAAATAATGGCGCTTTCTGTCGATTCGATGTTGAACTTGAGCGCATCTCATAAATGAACCGAAACTAAGAGTAGCCTATACTTGTCTCACAGACATGAGAAATGTATCTATAGAAAGCTTGAAATTTGAATGAACATAAATATTCTCAGATTATGTAATCCATATGAAACGATTATCCACTACTTAATATCTGCAGCCCAAAACAGAAAACATTACCAATGGATGATTAAAATGTTTAGCCGGTCGCTTTCACGACACATTCATGATCATTAAGTTTGCTGGTGTGCTGTGGCCAGCTTTGTGCATGTGAGCACTTATTAGCCTATGTATTTTATATAGAATTAAAGGCGCATATTATGGCTTATTAATATAAACGCGCCATTAGTCAACTAATGGCTTAAATGAACGATGACTAGTTGACTAGAAAAATCTTAGCCTCGCTCCTATTCACTCTACGCATTTGGTTTGTGCAGATCAAGAGTCGAGGAAGAGAGGATGATGAGGAGGAGGAAGAGGAGGGTGAGCAGGAGGAAGGAGAGGACGACGGAGACAGCGCCAACGGGGACAACTCTTAAACGCCACAGACGCGCATGCATGCTCACCGTGAGATATAGAGTAGATCCTCTGACCCGTAATGCACAACTGAAGTTTCATTTCATAAGTCCAGAACGATTTCTAAGACTCCGTGGATCATGACAGCGAATCTCTGCTTGACAAATGACACTTTTAGACTGATCAATCGCATGATTGCAACTGCCGTACTCTGAGATCCTTGCATTCAAAAACAGCAAAAACTGGTAAGTTTTCTGCTTTAGCGGCGATGCTTTCGGCTGTTCATCTCCAACATTGACATTAATGCACAGGTTTGCAGCAAACTTACCATGTCAAGCTGTTTTAAGACTGGCGTCCTGAAAGCTCGAATGTGTTTGCGTGAGATTTGGAGGAGGAGCTACTGAGCTAGATGTTTTATGATTGGATTTTTAACAGATGGTTGTGCGTATCTGAAGTTTAGTTTAGAGCAAAAAAAACAACTAGTTTTGTTAAATAAACAAATACAAATCGACATCCTAAACCAACTAATGTTGGTGTACTTGGTGGGACAGTGGTTTAGTGATTGACCAATTGATAGGGCCAATCAGAATGCATCAAATTTAGATTTTAGAGATCTTAAAGAGACACTAACGTGCATTTTGTACCTTATCAATTGGTTTGCACTAACCGTATTCTGCCAGTACAAACAAACTGGATTGTCAAACTTTGAAAGACAAGGTGTTCCCTCTTCAGACACGTGCTGGTCCTTCTGGTTTGTTGTTTTTAAAGTCTTCGAGCACTGCATTAGCTAGTGATGATAACAGTGGCTTGAGTTTGAGCTCATTCACATTTTAAACCAGCCTGTGCAGAAAGATATTGCGTTTAAATACCCAAGAATGTCTTTCTTCTCCAATGCTTTTCATGGTTCTTGGTTGTGAAACCCGTCTGTCCAGATCCTAAAAGCACTGTTCGTCGTCGTCCTCTTTCCCAACACACACGAGACAATTATTAGATTGGTTTGGCTCACATTAGTCTCAAATGACACTCCTGAAGATCGTGTGTGTGTGTGTGTGTTGGTTCAAGCTCAACAATGTTTTTCTAGGACTGATTTTGGGAGTAAATGTATTACTCGTGCTGACCAGTGGGCGGCAGTGTGGCCCAGTTATGTTATTTAACCTCTCAGAAATACTGTATGATTGAAAGAAACCTTTTTATATTCAATAAGGGTCACTAAGTTTGGATTGTACAGTCAACGTAATTTTACCTATCTGTTTGTGTAAAGTGACACTAAGAGGTGAGTTTGCTTCTGATAAATACCAGATGTGTTTTGTTTTCTTCATTTGTTCTGTTCGTCTTTTGTTTGGTCTGTGTATTAAGTTTCAATAAAACTACAAATGTTCGTGAAATGTTTGCTGTTATTATTGGAGCTTATTAGACTGCTAATTGTTTTCAAAAGTTCTTTCCAATTATTAGTCTTACCAATAATGTTTCTTTCCCCCCACAAGTAGCCGTGTAGTGTGACGAAATGCCCTGTTATCTGGATTTAATTGAATGCAGCCTTAGAGCGAGCTGAACACGATGCTCAAATGAGTGAGGCCTTCAACGGGATTGATTCACTTTAGGGAAACAATTTGCTTCATTTCAATGAACTTAATTAAAAGAAACACTGATTAATTTGAGTCATTCAATGGCGTTCCCAGTAGACTCTGCACTTTATGTAATCTTTCTGTTGAGTTTATTACTGCCGTTCATTGCTGATTTCTTCAGGGCTTTTGGTTTTCTTGTTTTATTAGATTGGTGTAAATTTGTGTTTGTTGCTGTCGTCCGAATTTAAATCTCAATGTTTTTTTTTGCCTGCAGCAAACTACTTTTCAGAAGAACCTGACTGTAGTTAAAGGGTTAGTTCACTTTAAAATGAAAATGCTGTCATCGTGTACTCACCCTCAAGTGGTTTCAAACCTTTATGAATTTCTTTCTTCTGCTGAACACACAAGAAGATATTTTGAAGAAATACTGTTTTGGTTACTGACATTCTTCAAAATATCTTGTTCAGCAGAAGAAAGATTCATACAGGTTTGAAACCACTTGAGGGTGAGTACACGATGACAGCATTTTCATTTCAAAGTGAACTATCCCTTTAAAGGTGTCCTGATAACATTTCCTGATAATTTACTCACCCCCACTTCTTCCGAGATATTCAGTCAAAAAGAAATGAAGGTTTTTGTGGGAAACATTCTAGGATTTTTCTCAGTGGACTTAAATTGTCCAACGGTTTGAAAGTGAAAATTGCAGCTTCAAAGTCTCTACACTCTCCCAGCCAAAGGGATTTGTCTAGCCAAACATCGGCCGTTTTTTAAAAATAATAAACATTTATATACTTTTTAACCACAAATGCCCCTCTTGCACTAGCTCTGTGATGCTCCACGCATTACGCAATCACGGTAAAAAGGTAATGTAGGGTGAAAAACTCCATCTCATTTTCTCCAACTTCAAAATAGTTTGATATCGTTGTTTTACCTTTTATTTATTTTTTGTAAATGGCGTTTGACTTAGTCTTTGCATGTTCAATTTGTAAACACTTGGTCGGTACTTCCGCCTACGTCACTCGTGACCTTTCAACGTGATAAGGAAATGTGTGGCGCATCACAGCTAGTGCAAGACTTAGTTTTTTGGAAAATGAGCGATGGTTTGTCTAGATGAGACTCTTATTCCTCGGCTGGGATCGTGTCGAGACTTTGAAGCTGCATTAAAACTCACATCTGGACCTTTAACCTGTTGGACTGCATTGAAGTCACTATATGGAGAAACATCATGGAATGTTTTCCTCAAACACGTTAATTAATTTTTGACTAAAGAAAGACATGAACATATTGGATGACGTGGGGTGAGTAAATTATCAGGGATTTTTTGTTATTCTGAAGTGAACTAAACTTGGTGTTACAGTTGCAGAGCTTTTTCAACATTGCGATTGATTTTCAGTTCTCCTTTGAGATCCCTGGGAATTTTTTGCATTCAATTGACTGTTTGTTTAGGACACTGATGCGAGTTATAATGAAGTTAAGACTAGATTCAAACAAACACGTCTAGACTAGCCTCTTTTTTTTTATGAGATGTTTTTACCACCTTCTGCATTCATCTTTCGATCTGTCTGTCGCTGCAAAATTAGAGGACCTGTTAAAACACAACCCCAACCGCTCGAAGCGCTTTCTGTTTAGGCCGCAGGAGCCTGTGAATGTTCCTGGCTGATGTACCAAATTATCCGATGAAGGATTTGCATGGTTCTCCAATGTTCTCTAATGAATACCAGTGCACGTTTTACAAGTCAAGCACGGATTATATATTTTTGGTGTTCTCATCTCAGTTTTGCTAGTGTCAATTTTGTGATGAGTCATTCAAACCCTGTAGTGCTACTAACTGTTCAAAGTTGGTTATGGTAATTAATTTTTTGAATACCTGCCGTATTTACGCTATTCACAACCCGTTTTTACTACTTTTAAGTTTGTTCAATCTTTAGGTTGTTTTGGGCCAATCCTAGGAAATTAGTTATTTTTGTTTACTTTTATAATGTTCTTTATATTATAACATTTATTTGGTTGAGCAGTTGTTGGGGGGATCATAAATGTATTCGATTTGTTTGTTTTTTTGTTTTCAAAAACTAAATTCATTGAGGACGCCAATCAGGAAATGAGGTTGCATCTTAATGCTGTGACATATCAATAAGAAATTCTGTATTTGTCATTTCCACCCTGTTCTTAGGATCACTGCCAAATTTCAAGTGAACACAAACATATGGAGCTCAAATCCACTCATAACGTGTTTGAGTGCGTAATTGATGCTTGCCGTTCTATTTCATTAGTAGTTATTTATCCTTGTTTCACTTTAATTTTTCAAAAGATCACAACAATATTAAACAGACTCGTATGAAATGAGCTTGCAGTTCAATTTAATTAAATGGGGATTAATTTAAATAAAATGAAATGACTCCGTGTCCTTCCCTTTGCGCTTTGGAAGCGTACGGACACAGGAACAATCAAACGAATTGAATTTGTGACACATCTGCTCGATTACAGATGCAGCGAGAGACCGAGGGCCGATGAAGAGAACAATTACTGTGTGAAACATGCGACAGATGGCAGTACGGCACGCCAGCCGGACACGAATATTCATTAATGAAACTGTGTGTGTATGTGGAGCTTCACATCTGATGCCCCACTGCTCACGATTATTCCAGTGCAGTGAACACACTACACTCACTCTCTCATGCGTTCACTCGATCTGTCATCTCTCTCTCCTCTGTTGGCCTCTCTGCCTTATCTCTTCTCTTGTGCATCCTTTATTCCCCAGACTATCTATCTATATGTCTGTCTGTCTGTCTGTCTTAAAAGCATGTACTAAATGATTAATCCAAAGTGACTTACAAATGAGAGCAATAGAAACAATCAAACCAACAATATGCAAGTGCTGTGACTAGTCCCAGTTTGGCAAATGCTTACCTGTCAATTATTGGATGGAAATAACATCAAAGCATTTATTTCCATCAAGAGGTGCATACGTTTTTGGTCAAGATCTGGTATTGACAATGCAAGAGTCCAGCACTCTGTAAAATCTCCTCCAGCACATCTTAAAGACTTTCAGTGAGTTTAAGCTCTGGACTCAGAGGAGCTTCAATTCATGTGTGAAAATGATTATTCATACTCTCTCCCAACCATTCTTTCACAGTTTGTGTCTGGCGAATCTTAACTTTGTCATGCTGGAATACGGCAATGTGTGTACATGGTTGTTTAAGAAACGAAAAGATACAAACTCCATTAATTAGGGTTATAAGAATTGTTGCCAAAACATAACATGCTAGAAACATAATAATCACTGCAATAATGATCCAATCATAGACTCTTAAGCATGTGCACTACTGAAGTAGTGAGTTTAGGTATAGGGGAGCAGAGCCAGTGGTTGTTCTGTAGGCAAACATCAGTGACTTGAATTTGATGCGAGCAGCAATTGGCAACCAGTGCAAGTTTATGAGAAGAGATGTGACGTGTCTCTTCGGTTCATTAAAGAGCACTCTGGCTGCAGCATCTGGATCAGTTGCAGAGGTTTGAAAGTGATGCTGGAAAGACAGCCAAGAGAGCAATACAATAGTCCAGTCTGGATAGATCGAGTGTTTGGCCAAGGAGATGTGTAGCTCCGATGGGAAGGGCCTGATCCTCCTATTGTTGTATAAGGCAAGTCTGCAGCTCTAGTGTTAGGGGGTAACAGTATAGGACTCAAGGAATGTTTGAATGAAGGCCCGGAGTATCAAAATTATAAAACAATTGAAGAAAAGTTTTACTGCAGTTTAATCTGCAGAAGTCGGCTTCAAGACTCAACTGGATTTTGTATGCCGCCCCACTAACAGTTACAAAGATCACAGCAGTTATACCCTTCACCAAGGTCTAAGCTACGTCCTTGCGTCAGGTTGAATGATTCTCATTGGCTACGAATTAGATAAACATCGTAATTTTCCACACATATACAGAAGCGTATCTCCATCGATTATGCAGCAAGGCACGTCATGACCTTCCAGGTTGTAGATTTGGGTTGCTGGGCGCCAGCATGTCCAGAACAACAACTCCAATAATGCCATCAGTGGTTCCTTAACCTGTAACCAAAAAGACCAACACACACACCGACACACAGCTTCCTCGAGGTTGGATATGGCCAGGCTGTAACGATGAACAGCAGAGTCCTCTCAAAACATCAAGATAATACGTTCTTTTTCTCAAGAATATGGAAAAAAAGGCCTTACCTGAGAAATGGTCCCTTAAACTATAGACTTCAATGACCCCTGTGATAGTCATCAGGGTACCCTAGAAAAACAGATGTATGTATTGACACATGTATTGAAAAATATTGATTAATACCTTTATTATAATCACTCATTACATATACATTGAAGCAGCAGTGAATTCCAAAATCCACCCACTAGCAATGTGGTCTGTGAAGTTCAACTGATCATCAATCACAACTCTAAGGTTCCTGGCTGTCCTGGATTGAGTTTTGGATGATGAGCCTTGCTGAATGGAGAATTTGCGGTGTAGTTTTGGGTTGGTCGAGACCATGAGCAGCTCTGTCTTCGCATAGTTTAGTTGAAGGTGGTGGTCATCCAGCTAGAAATGTCTGAGAGGTAGAGTTGTGTGTCGTCAGCATAACAGTGATAGGAAAAAAACATGTTTCTGAATGACAGATCTTGATGATGACATGTAGATGGAGAAGAGAAGCGGTCCCAGCACTGAGCCCTGAGGCAACTCACCCCTCCACGACACCCTGAAGGACTTTCCTGAGAGGTAAGACTTGAACCATTGGAGTGTGGTTCCTGAGATGCCCTTCGTATTGAGGATTGACAGGATGATCTTGTGCTTAACCGTGTCAAAATGAGCAGCCAGATCCAGTCTCAGAGCTACAATAACCGAGAGCAGGGCAGTCTCAGTTGAGTGTCCGCTTTTGAAACCAGACTGGTTGTTGTCCAGGCAGTGGCGCCTCCAGAAATTGTTCATAGGGTGGCCAGATGGGGCCACTTAAACTATAAACCATAATTTCAGAATTTTATTCTACTGTTGTAGTAAACCGGCCTCATCAGAAAGACTTAAGGAAACTCCTACTGATATACTTTGGTTTATTGTGTTATATTTAACGGACAGTGCATCACGTTGCATGAATTTCTTAAATGAAATAAACAGAGCTCACAAACAATACATAGGCCTACACACACAAATAACACATATGACTCGACTGACAGAACTAGGGACTAACAGACACATGAAGTAAACGTGTGTGTAGTTTATAAAGTCCAACCTTGCACTTGAAAACAATCTAAACTCTGTTTTTATTTCGCAGCTCTTATTGATGCGACTTACCAGCAGCGAGAGATGTGAGACTCTGCTGGTGGTGACGTAGCTCCGCCCGCAATATCACGCACACAAATGCGAGTGACGCAACAGCCAATGTCGAGTTTTCCCAATTAATGCATGAATTTAACAGCATTATTTAAACTCTGTTACACATATAATGCACCAGCTAACGACGTTAGCTAGGTAACTCTTGTCAAAACGTGTCAAAGACACATCAAAAAGCTGCTGTAACAGTATACTGTAAACATTTGGCACTTAAAAAGCACGTCACGACACACAATTCCCCCTCTTCTTTTACCAAAGAATATTTGTGACTTATTTACTTACCGGTAGTATTTGTCTTCTTTCTTAACTTCTTTTGAAATTGTTGACCAACGGGCACACGCTGAGCTGTGTGCTACTGTGATCCTGTGTGCGATCGAAAGTCTAGAGCGGCTTGCCTGCCTGGCTGTGCATTAGGGATGAAATGGATAACTGATGCTACTACAATTTATACTGGCCAGTGGGGTGGCCAGGAGTCGGCCAGGGGTGATCTAACCCCCTGGTGGCGCCCCTGTGTCCAGGAGGTTGTTCTGTGCAAGAAAGGTAGAGACTTGGTCGAAAACAACTCGTTCAAGTGTTTTACCAATGAATGGAAGATGGGATACCAGTCAGTATGGTTACCCGAGCCTCTTTAATGTTGTGGGAAAGGTACCAGTTTGAAGAGAGGAGATGATGATATGAGGGAGTGTGGGTACAATGAAGAAGAAATTGGTTGAAGGAGATGAATGTGGGTACAATTAAGTTTGGAGACTTCTGCCTCTGAAAGTGGAGAGAAGGAGGGGTGAATGTGTGTGTTTGCTGTTAAGATAAGCGTGTCAGTTTGTGGTGTGGAAAATAGGCCGCTGATGGTGTTTGTTTTATTCATGAAAAATGTGTCAAAGTTGTCAGCTGTTAGGGTTGATGGAGGGAGAAGAGGAGGATTAAGATTTTGAAAAGCGTATGAGAGTCAGAAGAATTGTTCATTTTGTTGTGGCAGTAAGTCATTTTAGCAGTAGAGACATTAGCAGAGAAGGGATTGATATAGACCAAGGTCAGTGGGATCTTTTGATTTACGCCTTTTCCTCTCAGCAGCCCTGAATTTAGAACGAAAAGAGTATTGGTTGCACTGTTAGTATCTAGCGATTAGGGCGAAGAAGTGTGGATGAGACCAAAGAGGACATGCGGTAAGGTGAGAGTAGGTTACGCCGAAAGATGACCTGTGGAGGAGTGCATGTGACATGTGAAGGCCAAGTATCGTAACCCATACTCTAAATGTGTCCTCTGCATTTAACCCATCCAAGGTAGTGCACACACATGAGGAGTAGTGAACACACACACACACACACACACTGCAAACCGTGGACACGCATACCCAGAGCAGTGAGCAGCCATTTTTGCTGTGGCGCCCGAGGAGCGATTGTGGGTTAGGAGTCTTTAGAGAGAGAGAGAGAGAGAGAGAGAGAGAGACTGTAAGCCGTCATTATTTAGTTAAAATCAGTTTAGTGCTGTCCAGTGATCAACACACACACATATGGTAAACACTTTACAATAAAGTTCATTATTAACATTAGTTAACTACCTTAGTTAACATGAACTAAGAATGAACACAACTTCTTTAGCATTTATTAATCTCAGTTAATATTAATTTTGAACATTTACTAATACTATTTATTAAAATCAAAGGTTGTATTTGTTAACATTAGTTAATGCACTGTGAACTAGCATGAACAAACAATGAGCCGCTTTATTTTTATTAACTAAAGATTAATAAATACTGTAACAAATGTATTGCTCATTGTTAGTTAATACATTAATGTTAACTAATGAACCTTATTGTAAAGTGTTCCCCACATATGCTACACCTGCACGTTCACTTGCTTAAATAATCAAAGGTCAACACACTCACAACTCACACTGTTACAAACAGTTACACAACTTTCTGCAATCACACCAAATCTCCACTGTTTGCCTAAGCACAGTTCTCACAGTTCAGCTAACACAAGTCTATGCAAACACACACACACTCTCATACATGCGTGATGTGACATGCATTTCATTCATGCAGAGATGCTTCACGCTGACAGGCAAACACGCACTAATCGACTAACCAAACCAGAAACGCAACAACACAAACACTTTGGTGAAAAATGCACAAACACTGATGCAGCCTGGGATACCCTTCAGGATGTTTGGGTCTCGATGTGATTTATGTCTGAGCTGCAGAGTGTGTGTGTGTGTGTTGAAATACCTGTGTGTTTCTTTGAGAAGGTCATGTGTGCAGTGCTGTTGCCAAGACAGTGTTTGTTCTTGGCCGAGAGTGTGTTTTGCGTGAGTGAATGTGTGTTTGGTCAGTGCTGTTGGATAACATGTTCTTTAGGAAGTGTGACTGCAGTGCAGTGTGTGTTTTGTGTGCATCTGTGCATGTTTGTGTGTGATCCTCTGAATTGTGCCACTGCTGGTCTATGGATGACTTGCTAGAATGTATATGAGAGCGAATAAAGCGAGCAAGGAGCGCTTTAGTGAACAAGACAGACAGATAAAGCCTTACTAGGGCACTACGAAAACTGCGTAGTGTTTACAGTGTATGACTAAACTTATTATTATTGGCATTATTATTGGCACATTAAATCAAATTGTATCCCTCATAACTACTCTTGTTACTTAATCTTTTGTAATATATTTTTATTTCCATATTATTTTTTTTATCAGAATTTTAATTATTTGTTTAATTCAAAATATTAATTTAACTATTGCAAATTATTTAAATATTTTACGTGAAATCAATATATTTTATTTTACTTGTCAATATTACTGGTTTACTCTATTTGCACTATTAATATTTATTTTATTGCACATTTTACTGTTATTATTTTATTTGTTAAGGGTTTACTAATTTGTATTTTCTTGAATTTTATATTTGTATTTGTTAATATTACTGGTTTACTATATAATTTGGCCTATTGATATACTCCGTTCAGTTTATTATTATTATTATTAGTTAATATTACTAGTTTACTCAATTTAAATTAAATGTTTTGGCGAACATGTTGTGTCATGCCACTAAAGCACATGAAACTTAAACAGATTTATTGAGAAATACCATATTCATGCGATCTCAAGTCAGTTCGGCTGTAAACAAGAGTTATGAATAAACTCCTCATTATTAGAAATGACTTGTGTTTCCAGTAAACCTGTGACTGGACTCAACATGTGTGTTTTGTTTGTTGTGAGTCACAGCTGCCAGTCGTGTGAAGGGATTCAATGTGTGTGAAGCTCATGAGTGAGTGTGTTTTGTGCGAGAGAATAAAAGACGAGAGAAACAGAAACCAGATCCGTGAAGGAGAGGAAGACAAAGAAAACAGTGTGAGATTAAAGCTCCGTGGAGATGAAACTGGATCTCTGTCCTCTACCAGCTCCATCCACAACACTTTGTTCACTTCTCTTCAGTTTATTCACAATGACAACTGTACAGAAAATAAATTCGATCGTATAGCTCAAAACATGGAAAGATGAAATGAAGCTGAGATACAGAGAGGCAAATCTGATTTTCTAGAATATTAAAATATCTCTAATGTTTTCTCGTCTTCAAGTGTCTCAGGAGGTCGAGAACTTCACACAATGTTTGGAATGTTTAGAATGTTGACAGGTGGATCACGGAACCTTCAGTCGGCCAGCAGAACCTTTCCAGGTGTGTTTATAATAAAAACTCTGAAACACATTCATTATTCGTTTCTAGACAGCTGAAAGTTAGCATATACAGTTGTGGTCAGAATTAATGGCACCCCTGGTAAATATGATCAGAAATGGCTGTAAAACATAAATCTGCATTGTTTATCCTTTTGATCGTTAAGAAATTTCCAAAATCGAACCTTTTATTGAAGAAAAAGAATTGAAAGTCACTTTATGAAATAAATGCTTTTCTCCAAAAATATGTTGGCCATAATAATGGTCTCCCTGTTATTAATACTTTTTGCAACCTCTTCTTGCCACGATAACAGCTCTGAGTCTTCTCCTATAAAGCCTGATGAGTTTGGAGAACACCTGACCAGAGATCAGAGACCATTCCTCCACACATAATCTCTCCAGATCCTTCATTCCTCCACACATAATCTCTCCAGATCCTTCATTCCTCCACACAGAATCTCTCCAGATCCTTCATTCCTCCATACAGAGTCTCTCCAGATCCTTCATTCCTCCACACAGAATCTCTCCAGATCCTTCATTCCTCCACACAAAATCTCTCCAGATCCTTCATTCCTCCACACAGAATCTCTCCAGATCCTTCATTCCTCCATACAGAGTCTCTCCAGATCCTTCATTCCTCCACACAGAATCTTTCCAGATCCTTCATTCCTCCACACAGAATCTCTCCAGATCCTTCATTCCTCCACACAGAATCTCTCCAGATCCTTCATTCCTCCATAAAGAGTCTCTCCAGATCCTTCATTCCTCCACACAGAATCTCTCCAGATCCTTCATTCCTCCAAACAGAGTCTCTCCAGATCCTTCATTCCTCCACACAGAATCTCTCCAGATCTTTCATTCCTCCACACAGAATCTCTCCAGATCCTTCATTCCTCCACACAGAATCTCTCCAGATCCTTCATTCCTCCATAAAGAGTCTCTCCAGATCCTTCATTCCTCCACACAGAATCTCTCCAGATCCTTCATTCCTCCAAACAGAGTCTCTCCAGATCCTTCATTCCTCCACACAGAATCTCTCCAGATCTTTCATTCCTCCACACAGAATATCTCCAGATCCTTCATTCCTCCACACAGAATCTCTCCAGATCCTTCATTCCTCCATACAGAATCTCTCCAGATCCTTTTTTCCTCCATACAGAATCTCTCCAGATCCTTCATTCCTCCACACAGAATCTCTCCAGATCCTTCATTCCTCCATACAGAATCTCTCCAGATCCTTCATTCCTCCACACAGAATCTCTCCAGATCCTTCATTCCTCCACACAGAATCTTTCCAGATCCTTCATTCCTCCATACAGAATCTCTCCAGATCCTTCATTCTTCCACACAGAATCTCTCCAGATCCTTCATTCCTCCACACAGAATCTCTCCAGATCCTTCATTCCTCCACACAGAATCTCTCCAGATCCTTCATTCCTCCACACATAATCTCTCCAGATCCTTCATTCCTCCACACAGAATCTCTCCAGATCCTTCATTCCTCCACACAGAATCTCTCCAGATCCTTCATTCCTCCATACAGAATCTCTCCAGATACTTCATTCCTCCACACAGAATCTCTCCAGATCCTTCATTCCTCCATACAGAATCTCTCCAGATCCTTCATTCCTCCACACAGAATCTCTCCAGATCCTTCATTCCTCCACACAGAATCTCCCTAGATCCTTCATTCCTCCACACAGAATCTCTCCAGATCCTTCCTTCCTCCACACAGAATCTCTCCAGATCCTTCATTCCTCCATACATAATCTCTCCAGATCCTTCATTCCTCCATACAGAATCTCTCCAGATCCTTCATTCCTCCACACAGAATCTCTCCAGATCCTTCATTCCTCCATACAGAATCTCTCCAGATCCTTTTTTCCTCCATACAGAATCTCTCCAGATCCTTCATTCCTCCACACAGAATCTCTCCAGATCCTTCATTCCTCCATACAGAATCTCTCCAGATCCTTCATTCCTCCACACAGAATCTCTCCAGATCCTTCATTCCTCCACACAGAATCTTTCCAGATCCTTCATTCCTCCATACAGAATCTCTCCAGATCCTTCATTCCTCCACACAGAATCTCTCCAGATCCTTCATTCCTCCACACAGAATCTCTCCAGATCCTTCATTCCTCCACACAGAATCTCTCCAGATCCTTCATTCCTCCACACAGAATCTCTCCAGATCCTTCATTCCTCCACACAGAATCTCTCCAGATCCTTCATTCCTCCACACAGAATCTCTCCAGATCCTTCATTCCTCCATACAGAATCTCTCCAGATACTTCATTCCTCCACACAGAATCTCTCCAGATCCTTCATTCCTCCATACAGAATCTCTCCAGATCCTTCATTCCTCCACACAGAATCTCTCCAGATCCTTCATTCCTCCACACAGAATCTCCCTAGATCCTTCATTCCTCCACACAGAATCTCTCCAGATCCTTCCTTCCTCCACACAGAATCTCTCCAGATCCTTCATTCCTCCATACATAATCTCTCCAGATCCTTCATTCCTCCATACAGAATCTCTCCAGATCCTTCATTCCTCCACACAGAATCTCTCCAGATCCTTCATTCCTCCATACAGAATCTCTCCAGATCCTTCATTCCTCCATACAGAATCTCCATAAAGAATTCTGTATTCTCCATACAGAATCATCCATACAGAATCTCTCCAGATCCTTCAATCCTCCATACAGAATCTCTCCAAATCCTTCATTCCTCCATACAGAATCTCCATAAAGAATTCTGTATTGTCCATACAGAATCCTCCATACAGAATCTCTGCAGATCCTTCATTCCTCCATACAGAATCTCTCCAGGTCCTCCATTCCTCCATACAGAATCTCTCCAGATCCTTCATTCCTCCACACAGAATCTCTCCAGATCCTTCATTCCTCCATACAGAATCTCTCCAGATCCTTTATTCCTCCATACAGAATCTCTCCAGATTCTTCATTCATCCACACAGAATCTCTCCAGATCCTTCATTCCTCCATACAGAATCTCTCCAGATCCTTCATTCCTCCACACAGAATCTCTCCAGATCCTTCATTCCTCCATACATAATCTCTCCATACAGAATCTTCCCCAAGATCCTTCATTCCTCCACACAGAATCTCTCCAGATCCTTCATTCCTCCATACAGATTTTCCATAAAGAATTCTGTATTCTCCATACAGAATCCTCCATACAGAATCTCTCCAGATCCTTCATTCCTCCATACAGAATCTCTCCAGATCCTTCAATCCTCCATACAGAATCTCTCCAAATCCTTCATTCCTCCATACAGAATCTCCATAAAGAATTCTGTATTGTCCATACAGAATCCTCCATACAGAATCTCTCCAGATCCTTCATTCCTCCATACAGAATCTCTCCAGGTCCTCCATTCCTCCATACAGAATCTCTCCAGATCCTTCATTCCTCCATACAGAATCTCTCCAGATCCTTTATTCCTCCATACAGAATCTCTCCAGATCATTCATTCCTCCAAACAGAATCTCTCCAGATCCTTCATTCCTCCATACAGAATCTCTCCAGATGCTTCATTCCTCCACACAGAATCTCTCCAGATCCTTCATTACTCCATACATAATCTCTCCATACAGAATCTCTCCAGATCTTTCATTCCTCCACACAGAATCTCTCCAGATCCTTCATTCCTCCACACAGAATCTCTCCAGATCCTTCATTCCTCCACACAGATCTCTCCAGATCCTTCATTCCTCCACACAGATCTCTCCAGATCCTTCATTCCTCCATACAGAATCTCTCCATACAGAATCTCACCAGGTACTTCATTCCTCCGCACAGAATCTCTCCAGATCCTTCATTCCTCCACACAGATTCTCTCCAGATCCTTCATTCCTCCACACAGAATCTCTCCAGATCTTTCATTCCTCCATACAGAATCTCTCCAGGTCATCCATTCCTCCATACAGAATCTCTCCAGATCCTTCATTCATCCATACAGATTCTCTCCATACAGAATCTCTCCAGATCCTTCATTCCTCCATACATAATCTCTCCATACAGAATCTCTCCAGATCCTTCATTCCTCCACACAGAATCTCTCCAGATCCTTCATTCCTCCACACAGAATCTCTCCAGATCCTTCATTCCTCCACACAGATCTCTCCAGATCCTTCATTCCTCCACACAGATCTCTCCAGATCCTTCATTCCTCCATACAGAATCTCTCCATACAGAATCTCACCAGGTACTTCATTCCTCCGCACAGAATCTCTCCAGATCCTTCATTCCTCCACACAGATTCTCTCCAGATCCTTCATTTCTCCACACAGAATCTCTCCAGATCTTTCATTCCTCCATACAGAATCTCTCCAGGTCCTCCATTCCTCCATACAGAATATCTCCAGATCCTTCATTCATCCATACAGATTCTCTCCATACAGAATCTCTCCAGATCCTTCATTCCCCCATACAGAATCTCTCCAGATCCTTTATTCCTCCATACAGAATCTCTCCAGATCCTTCATTCCTCCACACAGAATCTCTCCAGATCCTTCATTCCTCCATACAGAATCTCTCCAGATCCTTCATTCCTCCACACAGAATCTCTCCAGATCCTTCATTCCTCCACACAGAATCTCTCTAGATCCATCATTCCTCCACACAGATTCTCTCCAGATCCTTCATTCCTCCACACAGAATCTCTCCAGATCCTTCATTCCTCCATACAGAATCTCTCCAGGTCCTCCATTCCTCCATACAGAATCTCTCCAGATCCTTCATTCATCCATACAGAATCTCTCCAGATCCTTCATTCCTCCATACAGAATCTCTCCAGATCCTTCATTCCTCCATACAGAATCTCTCCAGATCCTTCATTCCTCCATACAGAATCTCTCCAGATCCTTCATTCCTCCATACAGAATCTCTCCAGATCCTTCATTCCTCCACACAGAATCTCTCCAGATCCACAGAATCTCTCCAGATCCTTCATTCCTCCATACAGAATCTCTCCAGATGCTTCATTCCTCCATACAGAATCTCTCCAGATCCTCCATTCCTCCATACAGAATCTCTCTGGATCCTTCATTCCTCCATACAGAATCTATCCAGATCCTTCATTCCTCCATACAGAATCTCTCCAGATCCTTCATTCCTCCATACAGAATCTCTCCAGATCCTTCAATCCTCCATAGAGAATCTCTCCAGATGCTTCATTCCTCCATACAGAATCTCTCCAGATGCTTTATTCCTCCATACAGAATCTCTCCAGATCCTCCATTTTTCCATACAGAATCTCTCTGGATCCTTCATTCCTCGATACAGAACCTCTCCAGATCCTTCATTCCTCCATACAGAATCTCTCCAGATCCTTCATTCCTCCATACAGAATCTCTCCGGATCCTTCATTCCTCGATACAGAACGTCTCCAGATCCTTCATTCCTCCATACAGAATCTCTCCAGATCCTCCATTCCTCCATACATAATCTCTCCAGATCCTTCATTCCTCCATACAGAATCTCTCTGGATCCTTCATTCCTCCATACATAATCTCTCCATATCCTCCATTCCTCCATACAGAATCTCTCCGGATCCTTCATTCCTCGATACAGAACGTCTCCAGATCCTTCATTCCTCCACACAGAATATCTCCAGATCCTTCATTCCTCCATACAGAATCTCTCCAGATCCTTCATTCCTCCATACAGAATCTCTCCAGATCCTTCATTCCTCCATACATAATCTCTCCAGATCCTTCATTCCTCCATACAGAATCTCTCTGGATTCTTCATTCCTCCATACAGAACCTCTCCAGATCCTCCATTCCTCCACACAGAATATCTCCAGATCCTTCATTCCTCCATACAGAATCTCTCCAGATCCTTCATTCCTCCACACAGAATCTCTCCAGATTCTTCATTCCTCCATACAGAATCTCTCCAGATCCACAGAATCTCTCCAGATCCTTCATTCCTCCATACAGAATCTCTCCAGATGCTTCATTCCTCCACACAGAATCTCTCCAGGTCCTTCATTTCTCCACACAGAATCTCTCCAGATCCTTCATTCCTCCATACAGAATCTCTCCAGATCCTTCATTCCTCCATACAGAATCTCTCCAGATCCTTCATTCCTCCACACAGAATCTCTCCAGATCCACAGAATCTCTCCAGATCCTTCATTCCTCCATACAGAATCTCTCCAGATGCTTCATTCCTCCATACAGAATCTCTCCAGATCCTCCATTCCTCCATACAAAATCTCTCTGGATCCTTCATTCCTCCATACAGAATCTATCCAGATCCTTCATTCCTCCATACAGAATCTCTCCAGATCCTTCATTCCTCCATACAGAATCTCTCCAGATCCTTCAATCCTCCATAGAGAATCTCTCCAGATGCTTCATTCCTCCATACAGAATCTCTCCAGATGCTTTATTCCTCCATACAGAATCTCTCCAGATCCTCCATTTTTCCATACAGAATCTCTCTGGATCCTTCATTCCTCGATACAGAACCTCTCCAGATCCTTCATTCCTCCATACAGAATCTCTCCAGATCCTTCATTCCTCCATACAGAATCTCTCCAGATCCTTCATTCCTCCATACAGAATCTCTCCGGATCCTTCATTCCTCGATACAGAACGTCTCCAGATCCTTCATTCCTCCATACAGAATCTCTCCAGATCCTCCATTCCTCCATACATAATCTCTCCAGATCCTTCATTCCTCCATACAGAATCTCTCTGGATCCTTCATTCCTCAATACATAATCTCTCCATATCCTCCATTCCTCCATACAGAATCTCTCCGGATCCTTCATTCCTCGATACAGAACGTCTCCAGATCCTTCATTCCTCCACACAGAATATCTCCAGATCCTTCATTCCTCCATACAGAATCTCTCCAGATCCTTCATTCCTCCATACAGAATCTCTCCGGATCCTTCATTCCTCGATACAGAACGTCTCCAGATCCTTCATTCCTCCACACAGAACATCTCCAGATCCTTCATTCCTCCATACAGAATCTCTCCAGATCCTTCATTCCTCCATACATAATCTCTCCAGATCCTTCATTCCTCCATACAGAATCTCTCTGGATTCTTCATTCCTCCATACAGAACCTCTCCAGATCCTCCATTCCTCCACACAGAATATCTCCAGATCCTTCATTCCTCCATACAGAATCTCTCCAGATCCTTCATTCCTCCACACAGAATCTCTCCAGATTCTTCATTCCTCCATACAGAATCTCTCCAGATCCTTCATTCCTCCATACAGTATCTCTCCATACAGAATCTCTCCAGATCCTTCATTCCTCCACACAGAATCTCTCCAGGTCCTTCATTTTTCCACACAGAATCTCTCCAGATCCTTCATTCCTCCACACAGAATCTCTCCAGGTCCTTCATTCCTCCACACAGAACCTCTCCAGGTCCTTCATTCCTCCATACAGTATCTCTCCAGATCCTTCATTCCTCCACACAGAATCTCTCCAGATCCTTCATTCCTCCATACAGTATCTCTCCAGATCCTTCATTCCTCCATACAGTATCTCTCCAGATCCTTCATTCCTCCATACAGTATCTCTCCAGATCCTTCATTCCTCCATACAGTATCTCTCCAGATCCTTCATTCCTCCATACAGTATCTCTCCAGATCCTTCATTCCTCCATACAGTATCTCTCCAGATCCTTCATTCCTCCACACAGAACCTCTCCAGGTCCTTCATTCCTCCATACAGTATCTCTCCAGATCCTTCATTCCTCCATACAGTATCTCTCCAGATCCTTCATTCCTCCATACAGTATCTCTCCAGATCTTTCATTCCTCCATACAGTATCTCTCCAGATCCTTCATTCCTCCACACAGAACCTCTCCAGATCCTTCATTCCTCCATACAGAATCTCTCCAGATCCTTCATTCCTCCATACAGAATCTCTCCGGATCCTTCATTCCTCGATACAGAACGTCTCCAGATCCTTCATTCCTCCACACAGAATATCTCCAGATCCTTCATTCCTCCATACAGAATCTCTCCAGATCCTTCATTCCTCCATACATAATCTCTCCAGATCCTTCATTCCTCCATACAGAATCTCTCTGGATTCTTCATTCCTCCATACAGAACCTCTCCAGATCCTCCATTCCTCCACACAGAATATCTCCAGATCCTTCATTCCTCCATACAGAATCTCTCCAGATCCTTCATTCCTCCACACAGAATCTCTCCAGATTCTTCATTCCTCCATACAGAATCTCTCCAGATCCTTCATTCCTCCATACAGTATCTCTCCATACAGAATCTCTCCAGATCCTTCATTCCTCCACACAGAATCTCTCCAGGTCCTTCATTTCTCCACACAGAATCTCTCCAGATCCTTCATTCCTCCACACAGAATCTCTCCAGGTCCTTCATTCCTCCACACAGAACCTCTCCAGGTCCTTCATTCCTCCATACAGTATCTCTCCAGATCCTTCATTCCTCCACACAGAATCTCTCCAGATCCTTCATTCCTCCATACAGTATCTCTCCAGATCCTTCATTCCTCCATACAGTATCTCTCCAGATCCTTCATTCCTCCATACAGTATCTCTCCAGATCCTTCATTCCTCCATACAGTATCTCTCCAGATCCTTCATTCCTCCATACAGTATCTCTCCAGATCCTTCATTCCTCCACACAGAACCTCTCCAGGTCCTTCATTCCTCCATACAGTATCTCTCCAGATCCTTCATTCCTCCACACAGAATCTCTCCAGATCCTTCATTCCTCCACACATAATCTCTCCAGATCCTTCATTCCTCCATACAGTATCTCTCCAGATCCTTCATTCCTCCACACAGAACCTCTCCAGGTCCTTCATTCCTCCACACAGAACTTCTCCAGGTCCTTCATTCCTCCATACAGTATCTCTCCAGATCCTTCATTCCTCCATACAGAATCTCTCGAGATCCTCCATTCCTCCATACAGTATCTCTCCATACAGAATCTCTCCAGATCCTTCATTCCTCCATACAGAACCTCTCCAGATCCTTCATTCCTCCTTACAGAATCTCTCCAGATCCTTCATTCCTCCATACAGTATCTCTCCATACAGAATCTCTCCAGATCCTTCATTCCTCCACACAGAATCTCTCCAGATTCTTCATTCCTCCATACAGAATCTCTCCAGATCCTTCCTTCCTCCATTCAGTATCTCTCCATACAGAATCTCTCCAGATCCTACATTCGTCCACACAGAATCTCTCCAGATCCTTCATTTCTCCACACAGAATCTCTCCAGATCTTTCATTCCTCCACACAGAATCTCTCCAGAACCAGGACCAGGATATAGGCGTTGGTTGGTTTTTTGTTTTATATGCTTTCTGACCCCAAGACTCAACTAATCTCTGCAATTCTCCATCTTGGAGAGTCGCAATTCTGACTTTATAATAATCAATTCTGACTTTATATCAAGCAATTCTGACTTTATTGCACTCATTTCTGACGTTATTACACTCAATTCTGACTTTATTACACTCAATTCTGACTTTTTATCATGCAGTTCTGACTTTATATCACGCATTTATTTTGTGGCGGAAACAAGCTTCCATAGTATATAGCATATTTAATTGTCAAATGATGGAAAACTCATTATATGGTATTCGTCAGTTTTAATTGTGCATATTGCAAATGTTATTAAAGCATGTTAATCATTAATATACTGTTATTGTTCTTATTAATATTTTGAATATATTTTTTATTTGATGTATTCCATTTAAATTTGATTTAACGTTTTTCAGTTAACGGTTATTTTATTTCAAGGAATTTTTTTTCTTCTTAAGATTTAGTTAAACATAATTCCCCTGAGTACATCATCTGGGTATTCTGTGCATATGGAAAATTAAAATCCTCTGCACAATACTGCAGAAAAAGCATGGCTTGTTTGCTTTTCTGAGCATACAGTTTGCATCCTGGGCCTTTTCAGCAGTAATAGTTCTTTGTGAAATTCCGTCCATATCTGCTCGTCTTTGTGATTTCTGGGTCATTTTCTGTGTTGTTGATGCTGTATAATGCAGTGTTTTTCTCTGATGTGACGCAATCATCCGTGACGGTAACCCTGTGTGTGAGTGTGTGTGTATATTTGAGTGTGTGTGTGTGTGTGTGTGTGTGAGTGTGTGTGTGTGTGTGTGTGTGTGTGTGTGAGTGTGTGTGTGTGTGTGTGTGTGTGTGTGTGTGATAGCATCTTTTGCTCTGCGTTTGACAGACTCGACTTCAGAATCTCAGGAGATTAGAAAGAGTTTGAAGATGTCGTGTCCTATTTCAGGAGATGCTGCGTGATAAACCGTGCTGACTAACTGTGTGTGAGTGTGTGTGAGTCTGAGACATCACAGTCACTGCTGTACTAATGTAGGTCAGCCACTGCTGTGATGTCACTGCCAGAGCAGCCAATCAGAGGAGAGGATCATTCCCTCTATCGGTACCGCAGGAAAACTGACTTCCCTTTTCCCGAGCAGTTCACAGACACACACAATATCTGCTGATAATGGACTTAAAATTATCTTTAAAAGCTATACTGTTCATTAATACACTTGTGCGGTCTGTGGTTGCTTATTGTTCTTCTTTAAAGCAAACGTGTTGATGTGACCATTAACATCATCACTATTTCTTTATTAGAGACAAACTGATTCTTAGAGCGTTCTGGAAGTAAAAATCCCATTCATTTTCCCCATATGGGAACTGATTTTGGCAATAAAGCCATTAAGTTCACAGTCTTGTTCTTTTGATTTTCAAATACTTTTTTGCTTCAAGTCAAAGTTTGTAATGTTGCGGTTCACCTTGGTTTGGTTCATGACGTATAGCTCTTTAACGAATAGACTTTTGTTCAAATCCTTATGGGAAAAATGAATGGACTTATGGATGAAAAGAGGGCAGGCACTAAATAATAAAACAAGTAGTTACAACTCTTAAAGTGACAGTTCACCCAAAAATAATTTACTCACCCTCATGTTATTCCAAATCTGAATTCATTTCTTTCTTCTGAGGAACATAAAATAAAATAGTTTTTTGGGTGAACTTTCCCTTTAACTGGCCTATCATTTCAACAGCACATTTAGTCTAAAGCAACTTCTGCTGCGCGGCCTGCGTGTGTTTGGTAGATAATGGTGACCTTAAAACCCCGAGAGGTTTCCCCGTGTTCTGGAACCACGCTTCACAAAGATAAATCCTTATCAGAATCAAAATAAAACTCCCTTTCCGTCCAAACGTCTGACCGCTGAGCTTGAAACACAACAGCATTGAAAATGAGAAGTGTTTTCCTGAGTCCACACCAGAGCTGTGAGTTCACTGCCAAACTCTCGCACGCGTGTGTGTGTGTGTGTGTGTGTTCATGCATTGTTGCGTGTGTAATTTTAGCCGCTCTGAGTCACATTGTTTGGTACTTTCAATAGGTCAATTTTATTATAGCACCATGTTGTAAACAGTCTTTGTATTTATATACTGTTGTTGAGAGGTATTTATATGTCTGGACAGGTTTGTGTCGTCTGTCTACATTTCATCAGTCATTTATCCACTTCTCCTTAATACCAGATTGTTTAATAGTCAACTTATTTTCAGATCATCAGTCATCATGCTCGATAAACACTGGTCACAGACACAGAGATGTTTAATTCCCCATCGCTCACTAAACCCCCACTCATCGTGTTTTCAGGCCATTTCAGATTTGATTTTGACGTGACAAAGCGGTGATATTTAAGGGGCTGATTACACGATACCATTTTCAACTAAAAACGTAAAACTTTGTATGGGCGTTCTGGGGGCCTGAAAACAAACTTTTGAAAACAGTTTTCAAAGTGCAAGTTTTGGATAACGGTCTCCGTGTAAACAACAAAAACGTGAACCTCTGAAGACGTATACATGTTCAGTCTATAGTGTTTCATCGCCATCTAACTGTCACTGTGACGCCTGTCTTGGACTTAGTTTTGCCGTCTGTGTTTGTTTCATTGTTAATCGGTTTCACCTGTTACCTGTCGTCATCCTCATCACAGACATCATCACTCACTGTGTGCAGCTGTTGTCACGTAGTCTCCTCATTTATCTGTGTATACAGTCTCCCTAGTTTCAGTTCTCCCATCGGTTCTTGTCTTCAGTTTGGTACGTGTCTTGTTCATAAATAAATAGAGTTTAAGCCTGATCCGTCTTCTTCATCTTCTTGGTCTTCCTGAACGTGCCTCATGCAGCCAAAGCATGACACTAATGGCCTGGCAGCAGAATACAGCGTTTTTGTGAATGTTTTGATGATGGTGTCGTCTGTACGCGGAAAACTCAAAGGAAAAACGTCTCCGTTTTAAGCATATCGTTGTCATGTAAAAGTACGCTAACTTCCTGAGCTGCTTGCTTACTTTATAATTAGTCCTCCCATTAACGCTTTCATTTTGTTCGTTCAAACTGATTCGCGAACGCGGAACACGCACGAAAACAAGAGTCTCAAAATGTATCGCGTGAACCAGTCACATTACCTCATCTCACGTGAATTTCCCTCATTCATCCTGTTACCCTCCACTAAACCCAGCGCACGCATTTGCAGGTCAGTCAAATTGTTTAAAGTTTAGTTGAAAGTTTACCACTTAATTTTAATGTTCCCCAACAGACATTCTACTGATTATAAGCAACTTTGCAACTATATGTAAACTTTTTCTTCTAACCCGAACCCTAATACCTAACCATAACCTACACAACTACTAATACTAATACTTATTAGTACCTACTAATACTTTAATGTGAGTTAGTTGACAAGTTGTTGGAAACTTACTAGTGTGTCTAAAGTTAACCATCGAAATAAAGTTTAACCCTCCATCGATTTCAAAATGGAGGGTACATCGCCAGGACATAAAGAGACACTGTAATGTAAAAATAATTATTGTGATTTTAATGGTAAAAGACTGTAAAAATGCTACGGTGAAAAACTGTTAATTGGTTAACAGAAAATGTCCGTACCATATACAGTGAATAATTGTGATAAATCTAACCGGACAATTCATTTTTTACAGTAAAATACCGTTAAATTTACTGTAAATTGTCATTCCCATAATTCCCTGCGTGACACTTCACATTTCATGTATTTTTTTAAATAACTGTTTCTTCATATTTTTTTTTTCTAATCAGTTGCATTATGGTTTTATGTTACATTTAATGTTGTTAATTTAATGTTTATTGCATTTTTAAAATGTCATGTGTGTTACCATAATGTTTAGTGTTTGTGTGAATGACACTGGAGCTTATATATACAGTATTATTATGAACTTTCTCAGCTTGTGGAAAGCGGCTTGTTATGAGCTTCGAATCATCATGTGACTCTCATCACCACCGTGATTGGTGGTTGTCAGTGTGTTACTATGGTGCAAAACAGATATTAGTACTTCAATAGGTCCCTAAATTAACATTATATCAAATAATGAAATACAATTTATTTTTTATTATTATTTACTGTAAATTTAAGTTAAGTCTGTAAAACCTAAAATTATGCTACCGTATTTTTACGGTGAGATCCAGTTGTGCCGCCCCATCAGAGATTTCACGAACGCAGAAGACCTGAATGGGAAATACGCCACATTATAGAAAAAAATTGGTTGCATGTTGACTTGAAATGTGTAATTTTGAAATGGCAGAGATGCTTTGCAAGTCAAGTCAAAAGGTAATCTATATCGATGTGTTTAATCTGGAACAACATGAGTACAGGCACATGCTGTTGCACTTACTCTGAGGTCAGTTAAGTGTTATCTTCCGTAGAGATTCAAGTTGTGCAACGGGGATCTGAAACTTCCCATAGTTCAGCTGGGGGTCCGGTGAGACCCTGAATATTTCCCAATGTTCCTGGACTGAGTGAACCCGCTGAACTGAGCTTCACACGTGGCTCAGTGTTACTATAGGATGCAAGTGAATATCTAAGCTAAGCATTTGACTGATAAGACTAATATTGAAGAAATTCAAAGTTTCACACAGCTTGCGTAACATGCACGAGTGAAACTGCAACCACAGGTTTGTGTTGAGCTTTCACACAATAGTGATTTTCAGGTTATTGCAGTGACTTGAGTGTTACCTTTGATAACGGCCATATTAATTAATTGTTGGGAGATTATCTTTGAGAACAATTACAGACTTGATCGTCATGAAATCTATTTTAATTAAGATCCAAATTGTAATTAATCTACACTGAACCCAATCCCCACAGCACACTATCTTTAAACTTCTTAAAGGGACAGTACCTGATGCGCCGAATCTGTTACTTTATATGTAGAACAAAAGAGAAGATATTTAGAAAAATCTTGTTTATTCAATGAAAATCAATGGGGTCCAACATTCAGAGTATTATGGAAGCTTGTTTTCACCACAGAATAAAACATTTTAAAAGGTGATTGTGACTATTTACCTCACAAGTGTGGGTTTACATCTCGCAATTCTGACTTTTTTCTCAAAATCGCAAGATGTAATCGAGTTATAAAGTTCAATTCTGAGGGTAAAAAAAGTCATGTTTTTTTATTGCAAGTTTATGTCTCAAAATTCTGAATTAATATCATGCAATTGCATTTTTATTTCATGCAATTCTGACTTTTTCTGCAATTTCGTGTTTATATCATCCACACTGTAAAAAAAATTGCTGCGATTATCACAACTTAAAATCCAACATAGTTTCAACTTATTAACTAAATATTACATTTAGTTAAATATCCAAATTAATTAAACTAAACTAAAGTTAAGTCATCTCAAAAAAATTTAAGTTGTTATAACTAATCGCAGCCACATTTTTTAAAGTGCAGTTGTAGTTTATATTACACAATTCTGAGATAAAAAGTCAGAATTGTGAGATAAAAATAATTATGAGATATTTATTCTGCATGTGGCGGAAACAAGCCTCCATAGATAGGATATATTTGTGCTCTGCAGAAGAAAGTAAGCATGAGGATATCATTATTTTTGGGTGACTTTTCCAGTAAAATCATCTGGGTTCACTCAGAGTGAATGCTGTAATAACCTATTAATTTGATGCCAAAATAAATATGCACTGCATGTGAAACAGAAACAAAGTGAAGAAATCTGCCTTATAATCTGGCATCGATAAAGTTATTAAAAAAATAAAATAAGATATATATTTTAGAATCTGCACTGATCATAGTTAGCATGTTATTGTGATTACTTTTGGTCTAACTACAAATACCACGGTGTTGTGTGTCTCATATGAGCATGTGTCTTCCATCAATATCTCAACAGGACTGCCTGAAGCGAGATTCATCTGAGGAGGGTGACGCGCGTCCCCTTTTCATTCGGCTTTCCAAATCATTCCTCGACCCAATTTGCATATCATATACATACATGTCTGCGTGAAATGAGAGATTAGTATATTTATATCTTCTGACGCGCCCCAAATCACACGAAGCTCTTGCTTCAGACTGTAACCAGAACCTTGGAATGCGAACGCGTTTTGTTCCACCAGGCGCTTCAACAACGGGCGCGAACCATTGCCAAAAAGAGGGGGAGCCTTTTTCAAGAACGGGGTTTCTTTGACATTCAGCTTCCGAGTATAGATATGTTGGAGGGTTGGCTACAGGAATAGCTTTTCATAACACATACGCCACATAACTGTCCCCAAACACCACAGCAGCGACGGCTCGAGCTCGATGGATAATCTCGCGCTCCCCCATCCATAACTCAAGTCGACTTATTTGATTGACGGCTCCATATTTTTTTGTACGATTTTTTTTCTGTGGCTACAGAAAGCACAAAAAACGGGGCAATACTGAGCGAGGAAAAGAGGGAGAGAAAATAACAAACACCGCTGGAAAGAAAGTACGAGCGCAAGAGCACTGGGAGCAACCCAGGTTCAAGACTGTGAAAAATACATTTATTTCAAAGACAAAGGACTGTCGACTTTTGCTTATTTTTGTATTTTAGGGAAATTGGGCACGCCGACATCCTAATTATTTTAAGTGCAAGGTAAGTGCAATTTTCTGAGAAACGCTTTTCTTTGTAACAGCATTAATGTATGCACTTGGACTATACATCGCGTATGTTTATAAATGCATGCAACAATGTGTTGCCCGCAACGAACGGTCACGATTTGTTGTGCACAAAGGAATAAAAATTTAAATATTCATAGACAATAAGCGCTGATCGTTCCGTTTTAAACAACACATGAGATGTGACCCTAATCTGGTCCAGCGGCTGGACACTTGTAAACATAGAGCTGCGTTAAAATCAGCTCGCTTATATGAACCGTGACTGAATAATCTTAAGGTTGCAAGCTTTACAGAAACCAACCTATATTATTTTTCCAAGAGTTTTTGGTGGATTTAAGTACGCAAACGTCATTTAACATGTCAGTTTAGTAGTGGGTTAATTGATGATGGTCTTTGTTCATGCATTTGCGCAGGAGTGATGCATACGTGTTGTTTTTTGTTGATGCGAACTTGAATTGTGAAATAAAAACATTGGCTCGCGCAGCGGGCTTGCAGCTCCAGCCGTGGGCTTTTCCGCGGTTCTGCAGAACTTACGCGCTTACCGTGGCGGTGGAGAATGTGTGTCAATGTCAAAGGGAGGTGTGTCGCGGGCCCAGACAAACCCGCAAAAGCCTTTCCAGCCACGACTGCACGCAACAAACACGCACAAAGACTCACTGACATACACTGAAGCGGGTTTATCTGGGTTTACAGCTTTAAAGAGATGGTTCACCTAAAATAATAATTATAAAAAAAATAATAATACAATTCTGCCATTTACTCAGCGTCATGTTTTTTTCTTTTACTCCTTTTACTTAACGCAAAATATTCTGTTATGCAATATTAAATCTAGTATAGCCTACTACAAAAAATGGACTCATAATACTATTTGTTATACTGGTTTAATTGCATCCACATTGTTGAGCTCCAGAAATAGCTACCATAGGTGATGACTTTCTTTAGTTATGAAAACGTTATTTTTGAATGTTCTGTTTTTTTTTCTTTATGTAAAATAAAATGGAGGCTTGTTTTCGCCACGGAATAAAACAATTTAAAAGAAAATATTGCAACTTTATATCTTCAAAATTGTGACTTTATCTCTCGCAATTGCAAGTTTGCATCACGTAATTCAAAATATGTTTTTCTCACAATTCTGACTTTATAACTAAATTCTGACTTCTTTCTCGCAATTGCAATTTTTTTCTCGCAATTGCAAGTTTTTTTTTCCCGCAATTGTGAGTTTTTATCTCGCAATTTTGACTTTAGAGCTCAATTCACCCTTTATATCTCAATTCTGATTTTTTTTCTCGCAATTTAGAAATGCAAGAGATAAAAATTTACGAAATTATCTTTTTTAATCTTTTCATATGTGGCAGAAATGCTTCCGTGCGTTAGAGAAAACATTAAGGGAATGTTCAAATGTATAATTTCGCAAACATCCTTGGGACGTTCATTCTGAATGTTTTCTGAACCATCTGTAACATTTAGTAACATTTAGAAATCGTTAGACAAACATTTAGCTGAATTGTTTCAGATAAACATTCCATGAGCGACGTATAAATATTGTTTTAATGCAAATGCTTTGATAACGTTATTAAAGACCAGAAAACTGTGGACGAACAGTCTGCTAATGTGACGGAAGAATATTTCTTCATAACTCTGAGTTATAAAATGAGTAAAATAAAATAAAATGAGTCCATATGACTCCTAGTCTTCTGAAGCCATACGATAGCTTTGAGCGAGTATCAATTTTATGTCATAAGCGTGGAGAAAATATTCACAGCACTCACATTTGCACATTCAAAACAGTCACATTATGATTGGCCATGTTAAACCTGGAGATCTGATGGAAACAGAATATCATTATGGACCCTCAATACAGTATTGTGAATGAGTTATCAGTGTGTCCATCCACACGTTTTTATTAAGTGATATCGAATGAAACATGCCATTATCAGTTATCAGTGTTTGTCTTAATCTTTCATCAAAAGCGAACAACAGATTAGTGTGTTTTCCCTCTACTCCTCTAATTGATTGGTCTGAGCTCAGGCTGTCAGATTGTGTTACTTGGTGACACACACACACACACACACACACACACACACACACACACACACACACACACACACACACACACACACACACACACACACACACACACACACACACACACACACTTGATCCAGCTGATTTTCAATGTAACAACACTCTTCCTGGTGTGATAATGTTGACATACTAACTCGCTC
>JARPMJ010000186.1:130000-152500 GCA_033366665.1 Phoxinus dragarum
CCCCTAGTAGAATGGGCTCTAGTGGCCAAAGGTGAAGGCTGGCCCACATCCTCAGCGAGAGAGATAGCCTCGACTATCCACAACAGTCTGTTTGAATGCAGAAAGGCCTTTGTTAGGAGGCCCAAAACATACCAGCAGCTGATCAGACTTTCTCGACAGGGCAGCTCTGTGGACGTAAGTGTCCAGTGCTCTCACTGGGCAGATGAGGTTCAATGTATCCTGGTCTTGATCTTGAAAGGGAGGAGGACAGAATGGCGTCTGTACGATAGGCCGTGGTATATTAGTTGGAACTCTGCTAGGATAAGCCAGTCGTCTATGTAGTTCAGAATATGTATTCCCTGCAGCCTGAGCGGGGCAAGAATGTGAATGGGTGATTTCTAGACCGAATGGAAGAACTCGATACTGGAAGGCTTTGCCCCCAAAAGCGAACTTTAGGAACTTCCTGTGTTGTGGAAGGATGGAAACATGGATGTTTGTGTCTTTCAGATCTATTGTGGACAAACCAGTCCTCGAATCTGATTTGAGCCACGATCTGCTTCAACGTTAGCATTGTGAATTTTGACCCAGATTGGCATAACTGCCTTCTGAGGGCATTGGGATGGAGTGGGCACCGTGTACAGATCGGTCTCCTGCTTAGAAGGCTTCAGCTGAGAGTGTCGTCCTACACCCCATGGTTTTGAGGGGGGCGAGAGAGAGTGCCAGGCGAAAGCGGAGTGCAAAGCACTCACAGTCAGCCCCCTCGATGGCTCCCAAACACATCACTCAAAGTTCATGTGTATCCCCACCCGTAAGATAAGGTCAGGAAGAAGAACACAACTTGAATGATTGTTTGGATGCCATTATACTGATATTGAGCTGTATGATTTTGTGACAGACAACAATAAATATGACAGACAGTTGTAACAGAACGCTTGCTGAGGCACAGAAGCTGACGTCGGTCAGACTGGATGTGCTTTTATCCTTTCCTGGTCGTGACGTCACCCCGCCCGTGATGTTCACTCTCGCTAGTTGACACATGTGCTTCAGACACAATCACGCAGGGTCATTCCCAAAGAGTCATCGACGCAGCGGGAGTTCCCTACTCAGGAACTTCATAGAGTTCCAGGCTATAAACTTTAGATGTGTAGTATCCATGGTTTAACTGTGGTATTTGAGTTTGTTTTGAAGTGATTCAGTTTCTCTTACACACACTGAAATGGCAGCATGCCATCTAAACAAGTGGGGATTTTAAAGTCTAACTTATTTCACTTTCTTTAGGCATCGATGGTTCCATGAAGAACCTTTAACATCCATGACTCTGTCCATCCCACAAAATATTATATATAGTGGGAAAAATTATTTAGATTATTAAATGTTCTTCACGCTAAGAAAAAATGACTGAAATCCCTGAAAGTTTCTTTGGGAAATCAAAAATAGCTATTTTGTCTATAGCATTACTGCAAAAAGTATGATAGTTTGTTTTTACGATTCAGACAATGAAATTATTTAAATTCACTTACCACTATAAAATATATGCATTTTTTTTATTTATTTGTGCATTATTTACTTTATTTATCAAGTTATTTATAATATTTGAGAGATTTAGCAATATGTTTTGCACCATTTTGTCCCTCAAGCTGAATAAACTCAAACTGAACACAAACATGCACTATGATTGTTTCGCTGATCAGCCCATTAAACTTGATTCACACACACACACCACACTCTTTCAGGGTGTTTGTGCAACAGCTCGAGGTCTTGAAATAGCACTCAGTTGACCACACTTAGTAACATCACACCACACCGTCCTCAACTCTACTACAAGGACGTTTCTCCAGTCGCTCATGAGATTGATTCAGGTTTTGACTTTACTCTGCGCTCTTGATTGACAGGATGTTTGTAACCTGAAAATGTAAAAAGTGTAATATTTTCCGAACGCTGCTTGAGGTTTGCGTAAGTCCCAGGCAGTCACATGTGGCCTGATGTCTTCAGGAACGTAATACACACCGATATACAACTGCTTGCCCGAGAATAGCCCGACCGCAACATATCCCAGTGTCCTTTATCATGACGCCTAAAAATACTGTCCACTACTACCACACTGGAACTCAACCTCGCTGTTCAATGCCTGTCTTGTTTTTCAGTGCAAATATCACTCTAAAAATGCTGGGTTTGGATCAAATATGGACAAGCACAAGTGTTGGGTTAAAAACATAATGTAAAATGTAACCCATTGGGCTTGACAATATTTGACCCAAACATGGGTTGAAACAACCCAGCATTTGTTAGTGAAAATATTCTTATATCAAAGTACATTTACTTGAGAAGAAAATTACAACATATAAAGTTTTGTGTCAAAATTACGTGTTTACGCATAAAACAAAGACAAATATCTGTCAATGGTGGCAGACAAATAAACTTGTTTTCTCTTTGAATTAAGTTTATTTTTTTCTGACCACATTGGCAGTTTTTTCTTATTTCAAGCATAAACTTTTCAATAAGAAAAAAATACAAATCAAGACTTAATATCTTATGACATTTTGCTTCTCAAGTTAATGTGTCTTGATTTTACTCTGTAAAAATTATGTTTTGAAGTTGTAAATAAAGCATGAATAATTGGTACGTTTTACAAGAAAATGCCATTTCTACTTAATTTATTAAATTTTTAATTTGTTTAACGTTTTAACTAAATTTTTCAGAAACAAGTTGTAACATGCCATTTTGCTTCTGAAGTAAAAGTAAAAAAGAGTTGTAAATAATAAAATTGTTCATGTTTACAACAAAATACTCCTAAGTGAAAATTTCAATTGTTGCATTTCTTTCTAATTTTCTACTGCATTTCTTTTCCAAATAAGAAAATTTACACTTTGAGTGTAAAAATATCTGCCAATTCCCCTTTAAATTAAACATTTTTCTGCCACATTGGCATATATTTGCTCTTGTTTGAATACAGACTTAATTTTAATGCATTTTATTGTGATGCATTATAAAGTCTTTGTACCAAAATCTCACTTAATTTTGATTTAAAAAAGTTGAAAAGAAGAAAAAGAAAAACTTCTTATCTTCAGCCACTTTGCATCCCCAGTACATGAATCTTTATTTAAGAATGTTTAGATATTTGTACATGTATTTTTCAGAAGTAAAATATTATTTGACATGGCGAATGCATTGGTTTTGAGACGGTCCGACTTCACTTGGCGTCACAGAAACGAGGGTGAAATTGTGGTTGACCCCGATCTCAGCTTTATTAAGCTATTCTGCCTGCTGTAAACGACACACACACTGCTTATATCAGTGCAATCCTTTAAATATTACAGTTACTAACACACATAAACAACACACAGCATCCTCTTCCAGATTCCTGTCGTCTGCTTTAATCTGCAGTTCAGGAAGGCTTTAATAATGTGTGTTCAGTATTCACTGTATTTCATGTTCTAGTAAATGTTAATAATACACTTTATGTCAGCTATTGCCTTATTAGTGTTTGTTAAGTTATTAATCACTGTGACATAACTAAATGTGATTTATTTACGCTCTTCCTCAGTATTTTGTCTCGTTTTCCCAGTAAAAAAAACAACTAATACATGAACATTTTTAAATCTAGATGCATTTACTTGAGATGCCAAATGAAATCAGTTCAGAAGTCTTTTCTGAGGAGTCAAGAAGAGTTTGAGCCTAAAGATTTTTTGTATTTTTGTCTTGTTTTTCCATTACAAATATCTAAAAATTATTAAATCAAGATATGTTTACTTAGAACAATGACTTAAAGTCTTGTTATGTACAGTTATGCATACAACAAGAAAAAAATTCCTTTCTATTAAGATTATTTTTCTGACACCATTGGCAGATTTTCTATTATTATTTTAAGCTTAAACCTCAATTTTTGATCATTTTCTCAGAAAACAAGACTTAATGTCTTATTTTGCTTCTCCAGTAAATATATCTTGAAAACAAGACACAAATAACAAATACTGAGATGATACTGATATGATATAACCACCAATAGTGAGGAAGAACAGACAGATTGCCGTGTGACACTAAATGTTTTACTCATTCGGATCAAAGAAAGAGCAAGTGTTGAGCAACAACATCTTCCTGTGGGCAGTGAGGAAATGCTGTGTGTGATGTGATAAATCAGAGGTGTGTGTGTGTGTGTGTGTGTGTGTGTGTGTATGTGTGTGTGTGTGTGTGTGTGTGTGTGTGTGTGTGTGTGTGTGTGTGTGTGTGTGTGTGTGTGTGAAGTGCCAAAACTGGAGCATTTCTGGTGCTTTATCGTTTCCTCAGGCATTTCTGCATTTATGATGCGCAGGAGAAAAGGAGAAGGGGGGATGAGAGAAGGGGGATGAGAGAAGGAGGGATGAGCTGAACGGACTGACAGAGTTTGCCAGCACAGTTGTATATCAGTGAACGCTGGAGTTGTTTTGAAGTCTCGGACTAAGCAGGCCATGAGAGAGAGAGAGAGAGAGAGATAGAGAGAGAGAGAGAGAGAGAGAGAGAGAGAGAGAGAGAGAGAGAGAGAGAGAGAGAGAGGAGAGAGTGTGTGAGAGAGAGAGAGAGAGAGAGAGAGAGAGAGATTGTGAGATTGTGTAACTCTTACTGCGATTTGTGCATTCATCTTTTTCCTGTAAGTGTGTCACTGTAATGTTTTGCACTTCTCTAAGCTCAGCATTGAGACAGAGCGTATTTTGGCCACGCCCACACCAGGGAGGGGGGGGGGGGGTGGGGGGAGGGGGGGGGGGGGGGGGGGGGGGGCAATACACCCGTCTCCATTGACTCTGCATTGCGAGAGGCCTCCTCCTGGTCAAAAAATTGCCTAAAAGCTGCTGTTGTATATTGTGTTAATGCTTTATGTGACTACATTTCCCATGATGCACATGATACTATGCTTCCGGATGTTCCGGTTATGGAAGTCTGAGAAGTAAACAGAGCAGTTACGTTAAGTTTGGTGTGTGTGTCATATTTTCCTGCATTCCCCCGTATACTCTTTAAAAGACACAAAAGCTGCTGTGTGACGAGGTGTACAGCAAACAAGCTAAGGAACCCAGAAATAAGTGTTTATAAGCTGTCAACCACAAAAAAACGAGTGTTTAAGGACATAAAAGTGGATCAGGCAGTCGAGACAGAGCATAACGTGTCTCATTTACTCTGAGAACTAGCGTACGCCGCTGGAGGAGAACGTCATCGCCGACACAGGATCGCTTAACTTACAGAAATATAATATATAAAACTGACATCTGGATATTTGACTCACCAGTGACCAATGTTTAACTTACTGCTCACGCAACTGTGTTTCTAGTGCATACTGAGTGGACCCCACAATTTACCCCATTCGTTCTAGCCTGTGTCCACTTTTTAGTCACGTTTTTTGGGGTCGACCGCTTATAAAAACTTATTTCTGGGTTTCTGAGCTTGTTTGCTGTACACCCTCGTCACACAGCAGCTTTCAGGCATTTTTCTGTCTTTAGTTAGAAGCAAGAAATGACCAGAAGGAGCCTCACGCAGAGTCGATGGAGGCAGGTGGATTGTTTCAGATTATGACGCGTTATGTCTCTATTGCTATAGTTGATAATGTTTAATGTGGAGTGAAAAAATAGACATTTTGAGTTACAGTATTGTTCAATTTTGGAGTGATTTGTAAATGTTTCTGAGAGAAGTCTCTTCTGCTCACCAACACAGCATTTATATGAGCAAAAATACAGTAAAAACTGTAAAATTGTGAAATATTATTACAATTTAAATGAACTGTTTTCTATTGCAATATATATTAAACTATAATTTATTCCTGTGATCAAAGCTGATATTACTCCAGTCTTTCAGTGTCACATGATCCCTTTACAAGAAATCAGTATAATATGATGATTTGATGCTCAAGAAACATTTATGATTATTATCAGTGTTGAAAACAGTTCATATTCGTGAGGAAACTGTGATACATTTTATTTTCAGGATTCTTTGATGAATAGAAAGTTCAAAATGAACATTTTTATTTTAAATGTAAATTTTTTGCAACATTATAAATTTCTTTTTTCTCTCTTTGATCAATTTAATGCCTCCTTTCTGAATAAAAGTATTGATTTCTCAAAAAAAAAAAAAAAAACTATAAACAGTATGTGTGAATAAAGAGCACATTTGTCAATCTCACTGCTGTATTTCAATAATCTGTCGGCTTATTACTTTTGCCATTGATTTTCAGTTGATATTCACAACATATATCCACACGCCAATATAATATGATGTGATTCTGGGACACTTGGCCTTATTTCTGCTGGTTTTGGCTGAAAGTGTTGTGCAGTTTTCCCAGTTTCAGATGTTTGTGCTGTTTAATATGAGTGTTCAACAAGCTTGATCACGTCATCTGGGACTCATATGGAACAGAGAAATCTTTGTCAGATTCAGATGTTGCACAACTTTCCCACAGCCTGAGTCGATTGCTTCACTATCCAGTGGTTTGGGAAGAGAAATGCGTGCTTTTCTTAAAGGGCTGGTATAATGCCCTTTCCACAAGAAGTATAAATAAGTCCCCTGATGTCCCCAGTGTGTGTGTGTGTGTGTGAACAGTGTGTGTGTTAGCTCAAAATACCCCACATATTTTTTTTAATACAGTAGCATGTTAAAATTGTCACTTTTTGAAGGTGAGCAAAAAACACACTGTTTTTTGTGTCTGTCCCTTTAAATGCAAATGAGCTGCTTCTCCCGGCACAGGGGGCGGAGCTACAAGAGCTTGTGTACTTTTACCACACACACACACATGCACTGAAAAGTATAAAAACCTTTAGCTTCTTATGTTCAAACTGAAGTCAGACAAAGATGTAGAGACTTTATGAAGAAGTGACACATGTAGAAGCAACAGGACATTTCTGAATGGTTAGTTGATGAATTTTTGTTGCTTATGTGTAGTTATCTTCTAGTCATTGTAAAGCGTGTTCAGGGGGCGGGGTTTATGTAAATTTTAGGGTCGGTGATGTCACTAACCCAGGCAGTAGCACCACACTGCAGTACACGAGATCCAGGGGGCGGAGTTGGATCCAGATCAAAGGGGTGGAGATTGGTAGGTTTTTGGTAAGGTGGGAGAGTTGGATCTGGATCAAACTCCTCCCCCTGGATTTTGTGTTCTGCAGTGACGACCATGCTCAACCCAGGAGGAATGTCGTGTAGTTCCTAGCAGCCGTTAGACTGACTGTTGTAGTCCTTAAAAAGCAATTTCTTTAAAGCAAATATCTCCCTTTGCTTTGAACTTTGAGCGTGTAACTTTGCAGATGTTGTTTATGATCAAACAGCAACTTTACACACTAACTACAGTTAGAAAAGTGAAATCATACTCAAACCCCCGGCTTGTTTTGGTCATAATACATCACATTATAGGAGTGAAATATAGGTTATGGATGGTTGTGCGTGTGAACTTGTGAGGGAGTTTCACGTGTATAGACTCAGAGCGCTGAGAAATCAAACCTGTCTCTCCACTGTTGTCAGCGTGAGAAGTGTTCAGCCTCGAGACTCGAGATGATTGTCTTTTACAGTGCAAGATTTGAATATTTCTGCATATGTTTAGAGGATATTAGTCTCATTCGTCCCAGAGGAGAGACGGTCGCTATCGATCCGTTCACACTGAGTCCATTAGAGTCTGTCGATACACTCGTGTCCTGCTTTAACTCTCACTCTTCAGAAACACATTACATGTTGTGTGTGTTGGTGTTTGTGTGTGTGTGTGTGTGTGTGTGTGTGTGTGTGTTGTGTGTGTGGGTAGGGGGTGTGTGTGTGTGTGTGTGTATGTGATTTATGAGGATACAAATCTGTATAATGACATGTGTATTACACTGGTATTACAACTTAAACGTAGTTTATGAGGGACCATTTCATGAGTCCTCATATTCAAAAAACATAAAAAAACAATGTTTTATTAAAAATGTAAAAATGCAGAATGTTTCCTGTGATGGGTAGGTTTAGGGATAGGGACAGTGTAAAGTGTGTGTGTGTGTGTGTGTGTGTGTGTGTGTGTGTGTGTGTGTGTGTGTTTGTGTGAGTGTGTGTGTGTGTGTGTGTGTGTGTGTGTGTGTGTGTGTGTGATGGGTAAAAGGGACAGAATATACAGTTTTTACGAGTATAAAAACCATTACGCCTACGTGTGTGTGTGTGTTTGCGTGTGTGTGTGTTTGCGTGTGTGTGTGTGTGTGTGTTCATTTTAAAATAATTTCTGGCCTCAGCTCATGAAAACATGTTTAAGTCATATTTCAACACAAAACTCAAGAGAAAAATAGGACATTATATTTTCCAATAATATATGAAAATTATTTAAACTTGAAAAAAACAAAAGCATTTTGACAGTTTTTCATGACAATTTTACCACATTTTCACCAAACTTTTTTACTATTCTCAATGTGATAATAGACTACCTAAATAAATAGGATTATTTTTCTTATAGCAAAAAAAATATTATTGAACTAATTCAAATATTTAATAGTATATATTATATTTTTCTAGTGTTTAATTGTGTTACTAGATGTGACCTGGAAATGCTCCTGACAGGTCCAGATCATATTTCACCACAAAAACACAAGAGAAAAAAATGAATTATATTTTACAATAATATATGAAAAAAAAATTATATATAATATATATATATATTAAATATTTTGATTTTTTTTTCTTGACAATAAACGTTTACTGTGCTTTATTGTTGAAGTTTTACTGCGTCTGAATATTATAATTTAACATTTAATACTAATAATGAAATATTTACATATTTTTTTTCATTTTCTTTTGTCGCTGTGGACCTGGAATGTTCTTGACAGGTTTCAGTGAGATTCGTCTCAATCCTCCTACACTGCTTATTTCTCTTCCACACATTTTCTGTCTTTCATTTCCATTTCATCCTCTTTATATGCCGTTCCTCGAGACAAACTGTGTTTATGATGTTCTCTGAAATATGAGTGACCCGCTGAGGAATAACTCTATAACGGCACACGATCAATAATGCTGTCTGAAAACTCAATAACAATAACGTCTCGGGTTACGACTGTAACCCTTGTTCCCTGAGGAGGGAACGAGACACTGCGTCGTTGAAAACGACTCTTTGGGGACGCTCCCTAAGCGTACGCCTCTGAAGTATGAATGAAACTAATCCAATCCTGATTGGTGTTGCGTCGTGACGTAACATGTGACGGCATAACCGGATGCATAAAAGTGTCGCCGGCGCACACACACATTAGCCTCGCGATGAAGCAAGCCGCTCCCAGGCGTTAAGGGGCGTGGCAAGACGACGCAGTGTCTCGTTCCCTCCTCAGGGAACAAGGGTTACAGTCGTAACCCGAGACGTTCCCTTTCGTAGGGAACTCGCACTGCGTCGTTGAAAACGACTCTTTGGGGAACGAATACCCACTAGGCCACGCACTGAAAAAGCCTGTCCTAGAGTGAAGTTGATCTCAGGCACTTAAGCTAGGACGAGAGCACTCGTGCGCCAGACGAACTAAGGAGGTGAAGACAATAAAACCTGATGGAAGTGTGCAGGCTAGCCCAACCGGCTGCCTCACAGATCTCCTGGAGGGGCACTCCCGAACGGAGGGCCCTAGAGGACGCCATGCCTCTGTTAAAATGAGCCCTTACGGCCAAAGGTGAAGGCAAATTGCGCACCTTGTAGGCCTACTTATGGTTTGTTTGGATGCCGGGAGCCCCTTATTAGGTGACCCAAAACACACTAACAGTAGGTCCGACCTCCTCGAAGAAGAGGACCCCTCAAGGTAAATAATCGGAACCCTGACTGGCAGAGCAAAGGAACCTCTCTTCTTCTGCCGACACATGAGGTGGAGGATGAAATGCTCGCAGGACCATGGACCTAGCCATGTTTGAATGCACTTAAGGCACATAGCCGGGTCTCGGGTGCAGGATGGCCTTAACTCTGCCGGGGGCAAAACCCCAAGCAAGCTGGCGTTAGTGCCAGGGCTTGGAGATCTCCCACTCTCTTAATAATTTTAAGAAACAGCTAAGAGAAAGGCTATCTTGAACGTGAGGTCCTAGGCGAAGCCGACTGGAGGGATTCGAAGGGAGCCAGGGATAGCCCTTCGAGAACCACCACCAGGTCCCAGGAAAGACCTGACCTCCATGTACCATGGAGAAATAGTATGACCCGTTGGTGCCTCCCCAAAGGCCCATCACTCAGTGGTGCATGGACTGCCGAACTGGCAGCCACGTACACCTTAAGTGTGGACGGGGAGAGACCCGCAGAGAAACGATCTTGAAGAAACTCCAGAACTGAAGCCACTGGGCAGTTAACTGGATCTAACTCATGTTCTCTACTCCAAGTGGAAAAACCTACCACTTGAGGCCATATAATCTCATAGTAGACGGAGCCCTAGAGCTAAGTATGGTTTTGACCATCCCAGCTGATAGACCGGCATCTAGGTACTGGACCCCCTCAGGGGCCAGACCCACAATTTCCACAGCTCCGGGCGAGGGTGGAATATTGTTCCCTCCGCCTGAGACAACAGATCCCTCCTCAGAGGAATCTGCCACGGCAGAGCTATCAGAAGTGAAAATATGTCTGAAAACCATACTTGGGCCGGCCACAACGGGGCTATCAGAAGAAGACTGATGCCCTCCTGACGGACCCTCTCCAGGACTCCCGGGAGCAGAGCGATCGGGGGGAAAAGCATACAGGCGAAGCCTCAGCCAAGCCTGTACCATAGCATCCAACCCCAGTGGGGCTGGATGAGTGAGGGAGAACCAAAGTGGACAGTGGGACGTCTCTCGAGACGCAAACAAATCCACTTCCATTGGTCCCACCTCTGCCATATCAACTTCACCACCTCTGGGTGAAGTCTCCATTCCCCGGGCCTCAGCCCCTGCCTCGACAGGATGTCTGCTCCCTGATTCTGAACCCTCGGGACATATATTGCTCTAATAGATAATAAATTCCCCTGGGACCATAGATTAATCTGATGCGCCAGTCTGGATAGAGGGCGCGATCTGAGTCCCCCTTGTCGGTTCAGATAAATTGATGTCTGGGAGGAAGCTCCTCGGAGCCCTGAACACAGCCAACATCTCTAGGCAAAATATATGCCAAACATGTTGATGGTTCTGCCACAGACCCCTGGCAAAGCGGCCATCCATGACCGCGCCCACGCCAGTGAAGGAGGCGCCTGTCGAAACGGTTTTCCGGCGACATGACGCTGCTAACACTGGCCCTTGGGACAGGAACCAAGGTTTCTTCCATATTAATTAGGGAAACGAAGGCATCGGCGCGTAACCCTGATTGTTCGGAACGGATTCCCCCTTGGGGAAATCCCCTTGGCTATCAGCCACCACTGAAGGAGCCTCATGTGTAGAAGGTCCAAAAGGTATTATGTTGGACACAGCTGCCATGAGGCCCAGCAGTCTTAGAAATTGCTTTACAGTGATGGCCTGGCCTAGCTTTATCCCGGATGCCATGGCCCAGATGGACTCGATACACGCGGGAGACATATGTGCCCACATTGTATCTGAGTTCCATACCACGCCCAGAAACGTAGTTTTCTGAGCTGGTACCAACACGCTTTTCTTCGTGTTGAGTCTCATCCCCAAGCTCGGAATACGGCCAAGGACGACATCTCGATGCCGAACTGCCATTGCTCGAGACTGAGCCAGAATGGGCCAGTCGTCGATTCAATTAAGTGTGAGGATGTCCTGAAGCCTCAGTAGGACCAGAGCTGCATCCATACACTTGGAGCTTTTGTGAGGGGAGAGTGCTAGGCCAAACGGAAGAACCCGAATTTGGTACGCTTCGCCCCCGAAAGCGAACCTCAGGAACCTCCTGTATATTGGAAGGATGGAGCACGGAAGTATGCGTCTTTTAGACCTATCGTGATAAACCAGTCCTCGGACCTGATTTGATTCACGATGAGCATCTTGAACCTGAAGCTCCTCAGAGAACGATTTAAGTGACTCAGATCTAAAATCGGCAGGAACCCTCCATCCTTCTTTGGAACTATAAAGTACCGGCTGAGAAATCCGGACTCCCTGTCTGGAGGAGGAACCCATCATATGGCCTCTCTGACCAGTAAAGAGTATACTTTCTGTTCCATCACCCAATCCTGCTTATACGCAGGACCCATGCAGATATGTTGGGTAAGCGTTTGACACGCTTCAACAAAATCTATTACGGGAACCAGCCCCTTGAGGATGGTTTCGGGTATTCTTTGAGCATTGTTCTCGACCCCCTGAAGCAGATGACCGGCAGGGATTAGTCGAGACCGATTTTGTAACCATAGTCAATGCCCTTTTTCAAGCTTTTTGGAGCGAACACAACAGTATGCGTTCGCTGGAAACTGATGTGGCCCGAAGCGTCTTGGACGGCGGGCAACCACATAGTTTTCCTGAGGGCTCCGCTGTGAGGTTGAACAACCTCAGTTGCTCTACAACGGGGGGGAGGGAAAGGGTCTAATTTTTATTTCAGGTAGAACCTCTTTCCTGAAGCCCTCTTGCCTGAAGGACGGCCCTCAGGTCATCCTTCTGATCAAAAGAGCGAGATAAATTTATCTGTTGCCAAACTCCAGAGGGAGGGGCTCTAGAGGAAGGAGTGGGGTTTATCCCATGACTTAGATAATTATACAAGTCAGGAAAAATAAATAAATAAAAATGGTAAGCTCCGGCGCTGATGTTGTGATTGTTGCTGCAGGAAGTGTTCACTTATTTCCTTTCTTAGTTATTTATTAAGCGCTTCCTGTCTAACATGTGGCCAGTTAATTTTCATCTGGCCACAGCACGGATCACAACACGCTATTAAGCCTCGATGTTGAAGATTTTTTATTTTTAACATCGGGTGCTTGTCATGGGCAAAGAAGCCGCATCGCGGGCTTAGAACCATTCGAATGAGAAAGTGCCGCAGCAGTCTCACTCTCATCAGCAAAATTCATATTTTATTATTTATTTTATTTACGAACCCCACGATCTGAGTCGCGGACCTGAACAACGGAGAACGTGAGCTGGCGAGTCTAATTCACGTTCATCCGCCTCGATGCTGAACACACCCACTCCCTCAGAAGCAGATCAAACAAAGTTCAAACATCAGGTTCTCATCACGGGCAGAAGAAGCCGCAGCGCGGGCTTCTGCACCATGAACGGGAGCCCTAGAACCTTTAAATAGGGAATGAGAAAGTGCTGCAGCAGTCTCATTCTCATCTGCAAGATCCTATCGCGAACCCCGCGATCTGATTCGCCGCGCGCGAGCTGTGTGAATTTAACTCACGCTCACCCGCCTTGATGCTGAACACATCCACTCCCTCAGAAGTGTATAGTTCAAACATCATGTTCTCATCACGGGCAGAAGAAGCCGCAGCGCGGGCTTCTGCACCATGAAAGGGAGCCACCACAGAACCTTCAAATAGGGAATGAGAATGTGCCGCAGCAGTCTCATTCTCATTTGCAAGATCCCCGTGAACCCCGCGATCTGAGTCGACGCGCCGCCTCAACGGACGCGGGACCCGAACCGCGGGGAACGCGAGCTGGTGAATTTAACTCACGCTCCTCCGGCCGCCTCGATGCTGAACACATCCACTCCCTCGGAAGCAGATAGTTCAAACATCGAGGTCTCGTCACGGGCAGAAGAAGCCGCAGCGCGGGCTTCTGCACCATGAACGAGAGCCTTAGAACCTTCAGATGAAGAATGAGAAAGTGCCGCAGCAGTCTCATCCTCATCTGCAAGATCCCTTTGCGAACCCCGCGATCTGAGTCACCGCGCCGCCTCAACGGACGCGGGACCTGAACCACGGGGAACGCGAGCGCAGTACTGATAGGGAGTGTTTCACAGAGTTCACAGACAGCCCCCTCGAGAGCTGCCCGTGCGTGTGTTACACTCCAAAACAATTCACACACAACTGATGCGTGTCCCCACTCGTAATATATTTTGGGCAGGGGTGCACACATCTAATGAATTGCTCACTCGCCATAATACAGTGACTGGATCAGACAGACAACACCAAATAAGACAGACAAAAACAGAGAGCGCTTGCTGAAGAGCGAAAGCTAATGTGTGTGTGCGCCGGCGACACTTTTATGCATCCGGTTATGCCGTCACATGTTACGTCACGACGCAACACCAATCAGGATTGGATTAGTTTCATTCATACTTCAGAGGCGTACGCTTAGGGAGCGTCCCCAAAGAGTTGTTTTCAACGACGCAGTGCGAGTTCCCTACGAAAGGGAACTCTATTATCAATAACAGCACATGATCAATAATGCTGTCTGAAAACTCAATAACTCTATTATCAATAACAGCACATGATCAATAATGCTGTCTGAAAACTCAATAACTCTATTATCAATAACAGCACATGATCAATAATGCTGTCTGAAAACTCAATAACTCTATTATCAATAACAGCACATGATCAATAATGCTGTCTGAAAACTCAATGACTCTATTATCAATAACAGCACATGATCAATAATGCTGTCTGAAAACTCAATAACTCTATTATCAATAACAGCACATGATCAATAATGCTGTCTGAAAACTCAATAACTCTATTATCAATAACAGCACATGATCAATAATGCTGTCTGAAAACTCAATAACTCTATTATCAATAACAGCAGATGATCAATAATGCTGTCTGAAAACTCAATAACTCTATTATCAATAACAGCACATGATCAATAATGCTGTCTGAAAACTCAATAACTCTATTATCAATAACAGCACATGATCAATAATGCTGTCTGAAAACTCAATAACTCTATTATCAATAACAGCACATGATCAATAATGCTGTCTGAAAACTCAATAACTCTATTATCAATAACAGCACATGATCAATAATGCTGTCTGAAAACTCAATAACTCTATTATCAATAACAGCAGATGATCAATAATGCTGTCTGAAAACTCAATAACTCTATTATCAATAACAGCACATGATCAATAATGCTGTCTGAAAACTCAATAACTCTATTATCAATAACAGCACATGATCAATAATGCTGTCTGAAAACTCAATAACTCTATTATCAATAACAGCAGATGATCAATAATGCTGTCTGAAAACTCAATAACTCTATTATCAATAACAGCACATGATCAATAATGCTGTCTGAAAACTCAATAACTCTATTATCAATAACAGCACATGATCAATAATGCTGTCTTAAAACTCAATAACTCTATTATCAATAACAGCACATGATCAATAATGCTGTCTGAAAACTCAATAACTCTATTATCAATAACAGCACATGATCAATAATGCTGTCTGAAAACTCAATAACTCTATTATCAATAACAGCACATGATCAATAATGCTGTCTGAAAACTCAATAACTCTATTATCAATAACAGCACATACCATCCATGACCGCGCCCACGCCAGTGAAGGAGGCGCCTGTCGAAACGGTTTTCCGGCGACATGACGCTGCTAACACTGGCCCTTGGGACAGGAACCAAGGTTTCTTCCATATTAATTAGGGAAACGAAGGCATCGGCGCGTAACCCTGATTGTTCGGAACGGATTCCCCCTTGGGGAAATCCCCTTGGCTATCAGCCACCACTGAAGGAGCCTCATGTGTAGAAGGTCCAAAAGGTATTATGTTGGACACAGCTGCCATGAGGCCCAGCAGTCTTAGAAATTGCTTTACAGTGATGGCCTGGCCTAGCTTTATCCCGGATGCCATGGCCCAGATGGACTCGATACACGCGGGAGACATATGTGCCCACATTGTATCTGAGTTTCCATACCACGCCCAGAAACGTAGTTTTCTGAGCTGGTACCAACACGCTTTTCTTCGTGTTGAGTCTCATCCCCAAGCTCGGAATACGGCCAAGGACGACATCTCGATGCCGAACTGCCATTGCTCGAGACTGAGCCAGAATGGGCCAGTCGTCGATTCAATTAAGTGTGAGGATGTCCTGAAGCCTCAGTAGGACCAGAGCTGCATCCATACACTTGGAGCTTTTGTGAGGGGAGAGTGCTAGGCCAAACGGAAGAACCCGAATTTGGTACGCTTCGCCCCCGAAAGCGAACCTCAGGAACCTCCTGTATATTGGAAGGATGGAGCACGGAAGTATGCGTCTTTTAGACCTATCGTGATAAACCAGTCCTCGGACCTGATTTGATTCACGATGAGCATCTTGAACCTGAAGCTCCTCAGAGAACGATTTAAGTGACTCAGATCTAAAATCGGCAGGAACCCTCCATCCTTCTTTGGAACTATAAAGTACCGGCTGAGAAATCCGGACTCCCTGTCTGGAGGAGGAACCCATCATATGGCCTCTCTGACCAGTAAAGAGTATACTTTCTGTTCCATCACCCAATCCTGCTTATACGCAGGACCCATGCAGATATGTTGGGTAAGCGTTTGACACGCTTCAACAAAATCTATTACGGGAACCAGCCCCTTGAGGATGGTTTCGGGTATTCTTTGAGCATTGTTCTCGACCCCCTGAAGCAGATGACCGGCAGGGATTAGTCGAGACCGATTTTGTAACCATAGTCAATGCCCTTTTTCAAGCTTTTTGGAGCGAACACAACAGTATGCGTTCGCTGGGAACTGATGTGGCCCGAAGCGTCTTGGACGGCGGGCAACCACATAGTTTTCCTGAGGGCTCCGCTGTGAGGTTGAACAACCTCAGTTGCTCTACAACGGGGGGGAGGGAAAGGGTCTAATTTTTATTTCAGGTAGAACCTCTTTCCTGAAGCCCTCTTGCCTGAAGGACGGCCCTCAGGTCATCCTTCTGATCAAAAGAGCGAGATAAATTTATCTGTTGCCAAACTCCAGAGGGAGGGGCTCTAGAGGAAGGAGTGGGGTTTATCCCATGACTTAGATAATTATACAAGTCAGGAAAAATAAATAAATAAAAATGGTAAGCTCCGGCGCTGATGTTGTGATTGTTGCTGCAGGAAGTGTTCACTTATTTCCTTTCTTAGTTATTTATTAAGCGCTTCCTGTCTAACATGTGGCCAGTTAATTTTCATCTGGCCACAGCACGGATCACAACACGCTATTAAGCCTCGATGTTGAAGATTTTTTATTTTTAACATCGGGTGCTTGTCATGGGCAGAAGAAGCCGCATCGCGGGCTTAGAACCATTCGAATGAGAAAGTGCCGCAGCAGTCTCACTCTCATCAGCAAAATTCATATTTTATTATTTATTTTATTTACGAACCCCACGATCTGAGTCGCGGACCTGAACAACGGAGAACGTGAGCTGGCGAGTCTAATTCACGTTCATCCGCCTCGATGCTGAACACACCCACTCCCTCAGAAGCAGATCAAACAAAGTTCAAACATCAGGTTCTCATCACGGGCAGAAGAAGCCGCAGCGCGGGCTTCTGCACCATGAACGGGAGCCCTAGAACCTTTAAATAGGGAATGAGAAAGTGCTGCAGCAGTCTCATTCTCATCTGCAAGATCCTATCGCGAACCCCGCGATCTGATTCGCCGCGCGCGAGCTGTGTGAATTTAACTCACGCTCACCCGCCTTGATGCTGAACACATCCACTCCCTCAGAAGTGTATAGTTCAAACATCATGTTCTCATCACGGGCAGAAGAAGCCGCAGCGCGGGCTTCTGCACCATGAAAGGGAGCCACCACAGAACCTTCAAATAGGGAATGAGAATGTGCCGCAGCAGTCTCATTCTCATTTGCAAGATCCCCGTGAACCCCGCGATCTGAGTCGACGCGCCGCCTCAACGGACGCGGGACCCGAACCGCGGGGAACGCGAGCTGGTGAATTTAACTCACGCTCCTCCGGCCGCCTCGATGCTGAACACATCCACTCCCTCGGAAGCAGATAGTTCAAACATCGAGGTCTCGTCACGGGCAGAAGAAGCCGCAGCGCGGGCTTCTGCACTATGAACGAGAGCCTTAGAACCTTCAGATGAAGAATGAGAAAGTGCCGCAGCAGTCTCATCCTCATCTGCAAGATCCCTTTGCGAACCCCGCGATCTGAGTCACCGCGCCGCCTCAACGGACGCGGGACCTGAACCACGGGGAACGCGAGCGCAGTACTGATAGGGAGTGTTTCACTGAGATCACAGACAGCCCCCTCGAGAGCTGCCCGTGCGTGTGTTACACTCCAAAACAATTCACACACAACTGATGCGTGTCCCCACTCGTAATATATTTTGGGCAGGGGTGCACACATCTAATGAATTGCTCACTCGCCATAATACAGTGACTGGATCAGACAGACAACACCAAATAAGACAGACAAAAACAGAGAGCGCTTGCTGAAGAGCGAAAGCTAATGTGTGTGTGCGCCGGCGACACTTTTATGCATCCGGTTATGCCGTCACATGTTACGTCACGACGCAACACCAATCAGGATTGGATTAGTTTCATTCATACTTCAGAGGCGTACGCTTAGGGAGCGTCCCCAAAGAGTTGTTTTCAACGACGCAGTGCGAGTTCCCTACGAAAGGGAACTCTATTATCAATAACAGCACATGATCAATAATGCTGTCTGAAAACTCAATAACTCTATTATCAATAACAGCACATGATCAATAATGCTGTCTGAAAACTCAATAACTCTATTATAAATAACAGCACATGATCAATAATGCTGTCTGAAAACTCAATAACTCTATTATCAATAACAGCACATGATCAATAATGCTGTCTGAAAACTCAATGACTCTATTATCAATAACAGCACATGATCAATAATGCTGTCTGAAAACTCAATAACTCTATTATCAATAACAGCACATGATCAATAATGCTGTCTGAAAACTCAATAACTCTATTATCAATAACAGCACATGATCAATAATGCTGTCTGAAAACTCAATAACTCTATTATCAATAACAGCAGATGATCAATAATGCTGTCTGAAAACTCAATAACTCTATTATCAATAACAGCACATGATCAATAATGCTGTCTGAAAACTCAATAACTCTATTATCAATAACAGCACATGATCAATAATGCTGTCTGAAAACTCAATAACTCTATTATCAATAACAGCACATGATCAATAATGCTGTCTGAAAACTCAATAACTCTATTATCAATAACAGCACATGATCAATAATGCTGTCTGAAAACTCAATAACTCTATTATCAATAACAGCAGATGATCAATAATGCTGTCTGAAAACTCAATAACTCTATTATCAATAACAGCACATGATCAATAATGCTGTCTGAAAACTCAATAACTCTATTATCAATAACAGCACATGATCAATAATGCTGTCTTAAAACTCAATAACTCTATTATCAATAACAGCACATGATCAATAATGCTGTCTGAAAACTCAATAACTCTATTATCAATAACAGCACATGATCAATAATGCTGTCTGAAAACTCAATAACTCTATTATCAATAACAGCACATGATCAATAATGCTGTCTGAAAACTCAATAACTCTATTATCAATAACAGCACATGATCAATAATGCTGTCTGAAAACTCAATAACTCTATTATCAATAACAGCACATGATCAATAATGCTGTCTGAAAACTCAATGACTCTATTATCAATAACAGCACATGATCAATAATGCTGTCTGAAAACTCAATAACTCTATTATCAATAACTGCACATGATCAATAATGCTGTCTGAAAACTCAATAACTCTATTATCAATAACAGCACATGATCAATAATGCTGTCTGAAAACTCAATAACTCTATAATCAATAACAGCACATGATCAATAATGCTGTCTGAAAACTCAATAACTCTATTATCAATAACAGCACATGATCAATAATGCTGTCTGAAAACTCAATTACTCTATTATCAATAATAGCACATGATCAATAATGCTGTCTGAAAACTCAATAACTCTATTATCAATAACAGCACATGATCAATAATGCTGTCTGAAAACTCAATAACTCTATTATCAATAACAGCACATGATCAATAATGCTGTCTGAAAACTCAATAACTCTATTATCAATAACAGCACATGATCAATAATGCTGTCTGAAAACTCAATAACTCTATTATCAATAAAAGCACATGATCAATAATGCTGTCTGAAAACTCAATAACTCTATTATCAATAACAGCACATGATCAATAATGCTGTCTGAAAACTCAATAACTCTATTATCAATAACAGCACATGATCAATAATGCTGTCTGAAAACTCAATAACTCTATTATCAATAACAGCACATGATCAATAATGCTGTCTGAAAACTCAATAACTCTATTATCAATAACAGCACATGATCAATAATGCTGTCTGAAAACTCAATAACTCTATTATCAATAACAGCACATGATCAATAATGCTGTCTGAAAACTCAATAACTCTATTATCAATAACAGCACATGATCAATAATGCTGTCTGAAAACTCAATAACTCTATTATCAATAACAGCACATGATCAATAATGCTGTCTGAAAACTCAATAACTCTTTTATCAATAACAGCACATGATCAATAATGCTGTCTGAGAACTCAATAACTCTATTATCAATAACAGCACATGATCAATAATGCTGTCTGAAAACTCAATAACTCTATTATCAATAACAGCACATGATCAATAATGCTGTCTGAAAACTCAATTACTCTATTATCAATAACAGCACATGATCAATAATGCTGTCTGAAAACTCAATAACTCTATTATCAATAACAGCACATGATCAATAATGCTGTCTGAAAACTCAATAACTCTATTATCAATAACAGCACACGATCAATAATGCTGTCTGAAAACTCAATAACTCTATTATCAATAACAGCACACGATCAATAATGCTGTCTGAAAACTCAATTACTCTATTATCAATAACTGCACATGATCAATAATGCTGTCTGAAAACTCAATTACTCTTTTATCAATAACAGCACATGATCAATAATGCTGTCTGAAAACTCAATAACTCTATTATCAATAACAGCACATGATCAATAATGCTGTCTGAAAACTCAATAACTCTATTATCAATAACAGCAGATGATCAATAATGCTGTCTGAAAACTCAATAACTCTATTATCAATAACAGCACATGATCAATAATGCTGTCTGAAATCTCAATTACTCTATTATCAATAACAGCACATGATCAATAATGCTGTCTGAAAACTCAATAACTCTATTATCAATAACAGCACATGATCAATAATGCTGTCTGAAAACTCAATAACTCTATTATCAATAACAGCACATGATCAATAATGCTGTCTGAAAACTCAATTACTCTATTATCAATAACAGCACACGATCAATAATGCTGTCTGAAAACTCAATAACTCTATTATCAATAACAGCACATGATCAATAATGCTGTCTGAAAACTCAATAACTCTATTATCAATAACAGCACATGATCAATAATGCTGTCTGAAAACTCAATTACTCTATTATCAATAATAGCACATGATCAATAATGCTGTCTGAAAACTCAATAACTCTATTATCAATAACAGCACATGATCAATAATGCTGTCTGAAAACTCAATAACTCTATTATCAATAACAGCACATGATCAATAATGCTGTCTGAAAACTCAATAACTCTATTATCAATAACAGCACATGATCAATAATGCTGTCTGAAAACTCAATAACTCTATTATCAATAAAAGCACATGATCAATAATGCTGTCTGAAAACTCAATAACTCTATTATCAATAACAGCACATGATCAATAATGCTGTCTGAAAACTCAATAACTCTATTATCAATAACAGCACATGATCAATAATGCTGTCTGAAAACTCAATAACTCTATTATCAATAACAGCACATGATCAATAATGCTGTCTGAAAACTCAATAACTCTATTATCAATAACAGCACATGATCAATAATGCTGTCTGAAAACTCAATAACTCTATTATCAATAACAGCACATGATCAATAATGCTGTCTGAAAACTCAATAACTCTATTATCAATAACAGCACATGATCAATAATGCTGTCTGAAAACTCAATAACTCTATTATCAATAACAGCACATGATCAATAATGCTGTCTGAAAACTCAATAACTCTTTTATCAATAACAGCACATGATCAATAATGCTGTCTGAGAACTCAATAACTCTATTATCAATAACAGCACATGATCAATAATGCTGTCTGAAAACTCAATAACTCTATTATCAATAACAGCACATGATCAATAATGCTGTCTGAAAACTCAATTACTCTATTATCAATAACAGCACATGATCAATAATGCTGTCTGAAAACTCAATAACTCTATTATCAATAACAGCACATGATCAATAATGCTGTCTGAAAACTCAATAACTCTATTATCAATAACAGCACACGATCAATAATGCTGTCTGAAAACTCAATAACTCTATTATCAATAACAGCACACGATCAATAATGCTGTCTAAAAACTCAATTACTCTATTATCAATAACTGCACATGATCAATAATGCTGTCTGAAAACTCAATTACTCTTTTATCAATAACAGCACATGATCAATAATGCTGTCTGAAAACTCAATAACTCTATTATCAATAACAGCACATGATCAATAATGCTGTCTGAAAACTCAATAACTCTATTATCAATAACAGCAGATGATCAATAATGCTGTCTGAAAACTCAA